>PVKA01036028.1:0-22150 GCA_004027165.1 Ctenomys sociabilis
AAAAAAAAAAAAAAAGATACAATACCACTGCATTCAAACCTAATTGTACCACTGGCTTTCATTACTTTTTTAATCTTCAGAACTACTTTAAATCTCTTATTGCCAACTGTAGGACAATTTTCTAGCTTTCATAATGTTTCTTGAAGTACTGCTCATGATCAAATAGGCACCATGTACTTGTACTACTTTTTATTTTAATTTAAGGAAGGGTCTACGGGGTGTTCAGGGTCTCACTACTTGACTGAACTTGTAGTGATTCTCCTCTTTACAGCCTCCTCAGTGCTGGGATTATAGGCATGTGACATCATGCCCAGTCTTAGTAGGTGTCTCAATGCGTGCTGGGAGTGGGACCAGCTATGAGGTCCCTGCACCTGCTTGCAGGAACTTTAATCTGCGGAGCCATTTGGCTGGCCCTGTACTTGTAGCTGAATATAATATAGGCAAGACTCAATGAAAGTATTTCATCTGAAGTTTTTTTTTTATTTTCCATTTGATAATACAAAAACTAAGGAACAGATATGTTATCTAACTTGTCAAACTTTTCCCAACTAATTGTTTGAATTCAAACATAATGTCCTTATCATACCATAAGATTTAATTTATGAATTATATCCATGTGACAGAAATAAAAATATATAACACTTTATAAAATTTCATTTTAATTACATCCTTTGAGAAATGCTTAAGTGTTATTTCCAAGACCTATTCTAAAAGTATCTCTCATTGTTTCCTTCTATTTTTCCCTTCTACACAATTCCTATCTAACTTTTAAGAGATATAGGCTTAAAAAAAATTCTAAGATTTCATATATTGCTCCAAATTTATGTTGAACAAAAATTAGTTGTAGAAAATATTCCACAAGACTGACTTACATTCCTTATGTTCTGTGTCTGTTATCAAATCTCCCTTCTCCCAGGATCTCATTTTGAGAGAAAGATTGTACTGTTATCCTGATCCCCCCCCTCTGCCCTTTTTTAAAGTTTGAAATACTCTGTGACCTTTTATTAACTGAGCTATAATCAGTCTCCTTAGAGACCAGTTTGGTAGGTTTACACAATTTTGTACTCTCCCCTCATGCATCACAAATGTTATCAGCAGAAGCTGTGAAAAGCATAGAGTGCTGTTATGTCCTGTAAAAATTATGTTCCCCAAACAATTTCATTGCTGCAAATAAATCTCTATAAATGCAGTGGTTGCTGAACATTGAAATTGGAAAGCAGCTTCTTTTTGGCTTGCCAGAGAAACCTACTGCAAGAAGCCAAAGAGAAAAGCAGGTGCTGGGGGATGGTTCTGTGGTGTGTCTCCCAGTTTTGAGTTTCTAGTATCCCCAATCCATCTTGATTCCATATTGGCCAGTGGATTCTATGATGCCCAACCATGATACCCTTTTCTCTCAACATAATGTTCATTATACCTTTATTGAATTTAAAAGCCAGGACATTCCATGATTACAAGGTTATTTTCATAGTTATATGCATTGCATCAATGTTACATGCCTTACAGTAAGCCCTAGCCCCAAGTTTGGGCTCTAATGCCTTGATATCTTATTGTAGGCCAAACTGCTGACTACTAGAAGTCTGCTCCTTCTAGGTATTAGGAATTAGTATTAAAAAATTTCAATGAGTCTGACTTCATTATAGAATTCTCCATAATATCTTTTTTTCTGTAATTCATCACTGAATGGGTGTTTCTCTGGTGACTATGACTGGCTATTATTCAATTATTAACTGTACAGCCTATTTACATGACTGGAGATGGTAAGTGGAGCTGTACAGTTATTTTTGTATTAGAAAGATAATACTAGATAATCTTAAATATTTCATTTAAACCAACTTTGAACAGACTCTTAATTTAGATTCTTAAACAGCTATCATCTTAAGAAATTGTGTGAGCACTAAATCTTCACACACTCAGTGTCAGAGAGACTTAGCTGCAAGAAACTGAAATAAGAGCTATACTGAGGAGCGCAACTGTGCACTCTGACTTTTACACTACTACCAGTGGTCTCCTTAATGCTACCTCTCTGTTACACTTGTTCGGTACTTCCAGACATACTGTAGATGCTACCAACCAAACATTAATATATATCTCATGTCAAACAATGAAAACAGACTCAATACATTCCAATTACCCAGTTTCTAAGAAAAACTGTCTTGTAATAGTAAGACATCTAAATTCGCTAATGCTAAGATATAAAAACATTAGAATCCCAAACATGGTGGCTAAAGCTTATTCCAAAGTTATATATATATAATATATGCATTAATATATATAATTAATATATGCATTAATATATATAATATTAATGCAACACATGTAACTATGAAGAGATAACCTGGTAAGTATAGGAAAGTCATGGGTTAAAGTTGATAGCGAAATGCCCACTGTCACATTTCTAAGAGATTTTCACTTTGCACTGTTTCTAACTTTTCTTCGTGATTTACATCTAGAATGGAAATGCTCATTTAGTGACTCCCTGCTTGTCTTGACTTTTGGGTAGCATGAATTTAACGTAAGGCCTTTCCACGCAGCTGTATTGACCTATGTTTCCTAGGCCATCTCTGCTACAAGGCGAGGAAAACACATCAATACATCAGCCTTGTTATTTGCCCCATTAAACACTTTAAAGCCTGTTGGTCTTTGGCTTTTAATCTCAAGCAATTATCACTTAGAAGTGCTGGGTACCTCAGGACACCGGTCTTAATTAGTCATTTAGAGAGCAATTCCCCACTTCTAGTGAAAAATGAGACAGAAGCCAACTGGGCAACAGAAATATTTAAGGCAGTGCCTTTATTTTAACCTCAATGTAAAAGTAGTGCAATAGTAAGTAGCAGGCTTTTATTTTTGAACATCCAACATTTTGGCTACTCTAGTTGAACAGCCAATGAAGTTACTAATGTATGGAGTGAATATGACAGCCTAAAAATGATGAAACAGTGAAAGTTTTGATTTATGCATTTATTAATTATATGTAAGAATATAATTAAAAGTGATGAATAATAATATAACTTATTTTCAAGAGATATCAGATATTATCATTAGCATGGGTGAGAACAACAGCTGTCTTAGTCAAAAGAATAGCAGAAGTAGAATCTCACACTCCTGATTTATCTGAGTAATACTGAATTGGTGCAGGAACACTGAACTTCTACATCTCAAAGCCTCAGCACGTCAAATGCTTATTCTTCACAAGTTAATAGTCAATCATGAATTGCACCCCATGGTGCTTTACCAAAGGATGGACCCATGAGCCCAGATGATTTCATCACAAAATTATCTCAAATCTATGACTTCTAAGGTCTTCACAGAAAGATAAGAATTTTCATGGGTTACTTGCAAAGCCATGAGTCAAAGTACCTTAAATTATTTTCTGCTACATGTAACTCTCTAGAATTCAGTCACAGGACCATGAACCTGAGCACAGAATACCATAATAGTAAATGCCTTCAATGCCCAGGAAGACAGGCAATTGTGGACAGCTCAGACTTGTAGTGATTCTCTTGTTTTCAGGTTGCCAACACTGGGTTTACAGGCATGGGCCACCAGCTGCTGCATCTCCGTGGCAAGTTCAGCACATGCCAGGGCAGGGCTGATGTAACATGTGGTTAAAAAAAAATATTAAAAGAAAAACAAATATTTTAGTGGAAATAAAGCAGTGTATTGATTTTCAATATTTAAAAATTGGCTTTTACACAGATTGTGTACAGAATGCAATATCTTTACTTTTCCAAAAAGAAAAGCATAATATAAAGCTACCTAGAATGTCAGTAAAGCCCATAAGATCGAGCTTCTTATATAAACTATTCATCATAAGGTACTTACATACTTCCTGGTATGTAATAGTAATTCATATTTCTTCTTATTTTCATTTTTTTTGGGAGAACCGGGTATTGAACTCAGGCCCTTGCCAGGGAAGTGCCTATTCCACTGAGCCATCTCCCTGGTCCTTTATTTTTAAAATTGTTAAAGAATTTATTGATTGAGAATGATACAAAAGTTTCATTATCATAAATAATTTTATTTTGTTCCATGATTCAGTTTATATTTTTGCAAAGAACGTGCCAACAATCATTCTTTTACCAAAACAACTGAATTTCCATGGTGAACTTCAGAAGGGCATAACAGTAACTTTCCTTTCACTTATGTGATAATTAACTGATCATGTCAAGTTGAATGAGAGTTGCCCAACTAACTTGTCTCAGCATACTTCTGGGTGCAGAAGACCTACCCTAAGGAAAGACTGTCACTAAAGTGAGATAAAAGAGAAATGAAAGGTTTGCTTCTACTTCTTTGGAGTGCATCCCACCTTGCCTTCCCTTTGGATGACATCTCTTGGTTTGCCGAGATGACTCTTTGGCTTCACAGTGTGGTCTCACTTGGAACACTCCCCTGAGCTCCAGGCTTTTGACTGGATCCCTGTTCACTCTTGCACATTCACTCTGTGGGTGGCCTTCATAAGCCAACCTTGTAAATTCTTATGCATTTGTATAGCTTGCATTAAATTTGTTTCTCTAGTAAGTACTGACTGTTGGAAACTGTGCCCACATTTCTCAAGACAATAGCTTCTTCTCCCATGGAGGTTGCAAATAATTATGTAGTACAGCTTGCATCATGCTTGCTGTAGTTTGGGCTTAAAATGTCCTTCAAAGACCACATAGATGGCAGTGTTGGGGAGGTGATGGGAATTATAAGAAGGGAATCCTAGAGGTAGTTCTTTTTATCAGTCTGAGTGTGCTTTAAAATAAACAGGACTTGGAAACAGCATCATCCTCTTTCTCTCTTTCATGTCCTAGACATGAAATAAATGATTGTGTCATTTGCTGCAGCTATGGTTAAGTGGCCTTACCACAAGCTAATAAGCAATGGGGCCAACCAAATATGGACTGAGACTTACAAAGTTGTGAGCCAAAATACATCTTTTCTTATAAGCTTATTATCTCAGTTATTTTTTACAGTAATTGACAGCTACTATCACAACCTTGAAGGAATTCCATCTTCACACAGTTAAGGAAGTTTACAAAAAATTTTTTTAAATAGAAAGACTTCAGACAAACTTCGAAAAAAATAAAATACATTTGTTTAGCATCTTGATTAGACTTTTACATTTAGCAATCTATAGTACGAGTGCAAAAAATTTAAATCCTTCGTTGAACTGCTTTACATTTGTCACAGAACAGTAACTGTTAATACCTTTGTATATAACCAGTTACAAAATAGTCCTTTAATTCTGTTTTGTTTTGTTTTTTGCCCATGTATATAAGTATTGTCTGAAACCTTTCTTTCTTTTAACATTTTCTAGACTTTTATTCACTTTGTTTGGCTGTGCTCAGAAATATGTTATAGTGTGTATCGTTTTTGTCAGTTCTGTGTCTGTTCCCTCCTATGAAGTTTCATTTCCTGGCAATAATTTAAAAGCTTTCACCACTGCTATAGTTACTGCTTCTAATAGGAATACTATAGATAATTTTGTTTTATGACTTGCCAAAGTGGTGGTCTCCACTACCATAGGGACCAGAAATAGCCCTTTCAAAAGTTTCTCTCTTCATGGATTTAAAACTTGAAGATCGATTGTTATAATTGGCAAAATCTCTGTAGCTTTCACCACTTTTAAAACTGATTCTCTTATATTCATCAAAGCTGCCTCCACCTCTGTCATCACTTTTAAAGCAATCATACCTGCCACTCCTGCACAGCCACAGAACCATTTCAACTCTTTGGTTAGATGAAACATTATCCATCTCTTATTTGACAGAATTTTCTTTCTACATAGTTGGGGCTATAAGTAAGAGGACATTTTTGAATTACTGGTGCCTGTTTTCTATCACTCTGTCCACCACTTTTAGTCTTCTATGTCTTCTTGAGCAATGATAGTGAACTTTTGAGAGACTGAGTGCCAGATGGAACCCCAGACCAACTTCTTTATCATGGTTTATTAACATTGCAATGAGACCTGAATCTTGAAAGTTTAAAAAATATAAGTCTACATTAAATCTTTGTTCTTTAAAGAAGAAACATAAAACTTGTTCGTAAGTTCATCACCACTGCTCTAGAGTAGCCAAAGCTCCCTCCTTTATAACTTCCATTCCAGTGAATCTATTGTAACCATCCCAGTTGCCAACAAACATACCACTGCCATAGCTGCCAAAAAGTCACCATGAGCACTGAAGTTTCCTTTATTTTCTCCCCCAAAATTGCTTCCATGACTATAACCAAAGTTCATAGAACCATTTCAACTCTTTGGTTAGATGAAGCATTATCCACCTCTTACTTGACAGGATTTTTCTTCTACATGGTTGGAGCTAATAAGAGGATATTTTTGAATTACAGTGTTTTACCTGAGTCATGATCATCTAAGTAAACCCTCTTTTCTTGCCACCCCCTCAGTCACTTTCAATCATTTGAGTTTTCCATGTTCTGCAAAGATTCTTCATGACAATTATCAGTGTTTCCTTTAATCCTGCCAATAAAGATTTTCTACAGTTAAGTGGCACCTGGGATTTAGAAATCTTCTCTTGATGGAATTCTCTTTGATTTCCTAACTCCTTAACCCCATATGGCCTTGCAGCCAGGGCTCCACCTGCTTTTTTTCACTGTGAGCAAAATGATAAGGCAAAACCTCTGTGTTCTTGGTGTCTATATTTTTGTTATCACACATACATGATTCTTCCTATTCTTACAATGGCTCCTAAGACTACCAACTGTTTCAAAGCTCAAACCTCTAACAAAGAGCTTGCACAGCTGGCCAAACTCCAGGAGGTTCTTATATAGACATAATGGCAGGGAAGAGCAGAGTTTAATGACGATTCCCCAACATCATCCGCAGACAGAAACAATAAATATAATTTAAGCCAATGAAATCATATGATAGATAGCAACTTTCTCTTACTTGCAATTACATTCTAACTCTTAGCATATGGTTGGTGAATACTTACCTGGCTGAGGAGGTAATGTGGTACACAGTACAGTTGGTGGAAGCTAGAGCTACAGGAGTTCATTTAATTTTTTTATTTACAATATTCTATTGCAAAAAAAAGAAAGAAAAGAAAAGAAAAGAAGTAGGTGAATGGCTAAGGGCTTTTCTCCCTAGAATTCTAAGAATGAAACAATGCCTCGCCCCACCTCACCCTGCCCTGCCCCACCCTGCCCTCCTCTGGGCCCCTCTCCTTTCCTTCCCTTACCTACTTTCTTTTCTCTTTCTCCTCCTCCCTTCTCCTCTCTTCTCCTCTCCTTACCTCTCCTCTGCTCTCTTTTCCTCTCTCTTCCTTTCTCTTCTCTTTCTCTTCTCCTCCTCACTCATCTCTTTCCCTCTCTTCCCCTCCCCTCTTTTCCTCTCCTCCCAGTCTACTTCATCCCCTCCCTTTCCCTCCTTTCCCCTTTCCCTTCCCTTTTAGTCTCCATCCTTCCCCTTTGTCTTCCCTTTCTTCTCCTTACAGTCTCTTCTCACCTCTCCTCCTTTAACCTCTCCCATCCCTTTTACTTCTCTCTTTCTCTTTCTCTCTCTGTCACACATACAAACATACACAATTAGAACTGAATGAATGCCTTATATGTTCATACAAAGTTTTAAGTGTAGTGAAAATATATACACAATATTTTTTCTTCCAGAATTTATATTCTAATTGGAAATACAGAAAACATAATCAGACACATTCCTAATGTATTTGTTATTTATTTATTTGGCACAGGGACTTACAGTACAGCTCAGACTCATAGTGATGTTCCTGTGTCAGCCGCCACCCTGCCAGTGCTGGGATTACAGGTATGTGCCACCACCCCAGGTTTCGATGGCCAGCATGGTGCCTGGGGTTCCAGGGCCAGCATGGCATGTTGTACCGGGGATTGAACCCCAGTTCTTGTGCTTGCCAGACAGGCACTTAGACCACCGAACTATCTCTCCAACCTTCCTCATGTGTTTTCTCTCTCTCTTTCTTTCTTTCTTTCTTTCTTTCTTTCTTTCTTTCTTTCTTTCTTTCTTTCTTTCTTTCTTTCTTTCTTGGAAGGGTCTACAGGGTGTTCAGGCTCTTACTACTACATAGTGATCCCTCTATTTAAGCCTCCCAAGTGCTGGGATTATAGGACACATCACCACACCCAGTCTCAATTGCCTTTTTGGTGAGCCCTGGGGGCAGAACTGGCACAGAAGGCCATGGTTCAAAACCCAGGCCCCTGCACCTGCTTGCAGGTGTTTAATCCACTGAGCTATTTAGCCAGGCTTCCTCATGTGTTTTCCTTACGTCATTTTACAGACTCAGGAGGAAGGTGTCATGCAAAATATGGTTGGTGGTGATGTTGAGATGAATAGCGCATACCACACACACAAGCACCCACAGGCAGGGTAAATAATTGAGCTCTCTGCACAGGATAATCCAGCACTTTCAGGCAGCTCTGTACCCAGGGTTTCCTATTAGCTTGCTCAGATGTGGGGACCAAGGGAAAGAAAGAGTGAAACGTAAACCTGTCAGCAGTCAGACTTCAAGGAATGAGGTCAGCGTCCTCACTGCATTTTGGTCATGGCACATGCTGAGGGACAATACAAGATAAGGGAGAAAAATGATCAGGTTTGAGAAAGTTGCAATTTAGATAAGGTGGCCGGTGAAGTCTTCATTACTAAGGCTCACGAGTGCCAGTTCTTTGTATTCCTGCCCGGCCAATGCAAAGCAGTCAGAAATCGCGAGAGTGGAATTTTAAGGGCCAATTTGGTGCTGTGGACCAAAAGGCAATGGGGACTGACTGTTCTTGCTAAGCTTTCTAACTCCAACTTTGAAACTAATTAGTTTTTTTAAGCAACTAAATTTCTCAAAATGTTCAGTTTTTGAGAAGATTGTAGTTTTCTGAAAGAAAAGTTCTTGATGTCTGGCTTTCCTTAAATTAGCTCACATCTGCCTCTGGCTAGGAAGAAAAGTTACAGCCTTCAAATACTCTTTTGCTCCAGGGATATTTCTATTATTCTGCTTATCTTCTTAAAGAATTACAACTTTAAGATCATAACTACTTCTGTGAGATTCCAAATGCCAGGACATAAAATGGCACTTGAATATTACTCCCAGGGGTGCCTTATGGATGTACATTAAAGAGTAAGGTTTGGTATTTTATCACATAATTACAGTAAGTTAAATAGTATAGCTAAACCAAATAATGCAGGTAAACTAGTTTGTTTTTAATAAAAATGGTAAATGCTTGTGTAATAATGTCAATGATAATTAGTAAACAATGTAAAAATGCACAAAATATTATTATATATCAGTATATTAGTGTTGTACTGTTCCTATAATAAACTATCACAGTTCATGTAATTAAAGAAACAGTGATTTATTGTGTTGCATCCTTGGTATAAGACACCCAAAGTAGGTATCACTGGGATACTATGTGGTATGGACAAGATGTTTCCTTTTCAGCAAGGTCTAGGAGAGAAATCATTTTCTTATATCTACAAGTTCCTTCTGGTTTTAAGAATGAAGTTTCCATTTACTTGTTGATCTCCACATGAGTTATGTTCTGGTGACAATTTACATTACTTATTTTCTTGCTGTATCAGGTTCAGTAGAGGAATACAATATAAATACATATTAATATTAAGTTTTCTGTGTAATATACTATATATAATGTAGAAAGATGGTAGACATATAGTTATATAGATAGACAGACAGACAGACAGATAGATGATAGATAGATAGATAGACAGATAGATAGATAGGATTACCATAGTTACTTATGGAGACAGATGTGACAGAATCCCAACGAGCCATCTTTTTGCTGAAGATCAGAAGGATTCGGTCAAAAGTAGAAGACCCATGGCTCACTGTAGAGCTGTGTGTGAGGCCTTACCAGAGTGCTAAAGAGTCTGCACTGGAAGGAGAAAGAATGCCTGGGAACTCTGAATACAGTTGTACAAAAGCAGTGGAAAAGAAGCAGAGAAAATTTCTTTTTTCTTTTCTTTCTTACTCAGGTTACCAGCTATCCCCACAGGTGGGCTTCTTTCTCAGTATGTACATCATTCACAGCCCAAAACAGGCAGGTGATTTATATTCAAATTGTTAACACCATCAGCTCTTTCAATGACTTCATTTATATCCAGAAATGGTGGATATTCTTTAGATATACTCCTTTCTTCCATGGTAAAGTCTTCCTTACCAAAGCTAGGACAGGGCCTCTGTTGTGAAAACTTGTGAATAGATTAATCTTATCTGGATGATCCATGATATTCTCCTTATCTCAGCATTTTATCGTCAAATTTTAATTTTTTTTACTCTATAAACTAACACATACCTAGATTCTGACACTTACAGTGTGACATTTTTGTAGCACCATTATTCTGCTTTTATGTAAGCTATCATAAACTCCCATATAAATGGTGTAGTATAATGAGGATTTATCTTTCAGGAATTTATTGGGTATTTTATAATTTATTATTTTTCTCTTTATTGTTGTTTGGAATATTATTGATTGAAGTTTGAAGGAAGAAATATTAAGAGAATTTCCACTGGCTATAACAGAAAGAGAATTAATGAACCCTATAATGATGCCACAATAATATCCTAGATAAGATGCATACTGTTGTTTACCTGCTCAATATGAGAAAATTGAGGCTAAAAGGAATTAAAGAACTTTTCTCAAAAGGTAGGAAGCAGAGCCAGAACTTGAACCTGGAATATCTGCTGTCTTAACACTGTCTCCCGATACCCAGCATCACTTTCTTGGTTCATTTTGAGGAAAAGGATAAAGTGTAGAAAACTTGCTGGAGCAGTGCGCAGGATTTGTCAGTTGCAAATTCCCAGACAGAGAATCATTCCTAGAGCTGCGTATCGTTAGCCGATAGAGTTTTTTGGATTCAACTCTTCTTGCTAGAACTCAGGAAGGTTTTTGATAGGATGGCCTAGCCCTCAGGTCAGGCCGAGGAGTGAGATCCAAAACACGGCCAGTGTTGAGCTGTGAGCCACTGTGCTCTCTCTTTCACAGTGGCTGGCTTTCACCCTGTAGAGTATAATATTTTTCTCACTTTTAATTGACTCCTACTCACTCTGCAGAGCATGTTTCTTTTTGTAACTTTAATAATATAAAATCTCCCTATTTTTAATGCTTGTCTTGGTCAGTTCTCTGTAAAGTATAAAATGAACCTTGAAATCATTTCTAAAAGGAAATTCCAGCAGCCCAAATCCTCACATATTTCTCTCTTCCCTTTGCAAACACAAAGAAAAAAGCATGTGCACCTTTTACCCAATAGACATCTGCAACCCGCCAAGTTGCCATGTTACGGAGAATATAAATAGAAGTGAAAATCTATCCTTCCATATTTATTATATCCGCTAACTTTCTTCCAGCAGTTAACAATCTTTATTTGAGGTCCTGTTTTCCCAAAATGAAAGTATAGAGGAGTACCTGGAAGAATGATATCCATCAGACTTTGTAACCACTGTGAATCGACTGATAGCAAATCTTTAAGGGCCATATGGTGGTAAAATCCTTTGAAGAATACACAAAGTATAAAAACAGATTTAGGAGTGTATCCCACCATCAATATGCCAGCCTTGACATGAATCACTGCCACTCGCACTAAAAAGGATTTCCAGGTTAAATCTCCCAGGAGAAAAGATCTAAGCCCTGCCATCTATCTCACAGACATATTAAATTGTTTCTTATAGAGCATGTGGAATTGCCCAAGTCAGACACTCAAATGCAGCTTTAGTGATGATGAGTTTTAGGGATGATGGCTCTTAAGGAAGGGTGGAAGCTGTTTGAAGCCATTTGACAAATTAATGGTCCAATGTAACCAGAATCTATTTTTTCCCTGTAAACCAGAGTAGTGTCAATTACTCTATCAGTTGCATGCAAAGCAATGCCAGAACATCTGTGGACAAAGTCTGAATTGTGGTAGAGAAGGTCTAGGACTTATCAGATACCATAAGTGGAAAGCATTTTAATTTCAGCATACTCAGTTTTTATATGAATGTCTTTCCAAAGAAAAGGCCTATGCCTGCCTGACATTTGTCTTGTCTCTAAAATGTGTCTTATATCCACTTGACTTGAGTAAGATGCTCTTAGAGGCAGGCGGACAATGACACATTCAGAGCTCCCAATAAAACAGGGGCTTTCAGGTTCCCTCCATGACAGGACATCTGGAAATATGGAGTTATAAAACATTAAATCCATAAAATTAGTGGAATTCAATCCAACATTTTGATATGTTGCAAACTAGAGGAAATTATTGGTCCCTATGATCAGATTCCTTAAGATTTTATCTTTTTATTGCATATTTTTTATATTTTCTTTTTAATTTTGATGTTGCTATTTACATTGTCCTCATACCAGCAAGGCTGGGATAACCAATAATTACTTGCCCATCCCAGCTTTGAGTCTTACAAAGATACTGCCTCCAAATGTGTGATAATGTTCTGTGATTCACAGCATTCAGTGATTGGGAATCAGTCCTTTTCATCTTCCAGCCCCAAACTCAGGTCTCCAGCATTCATGCGATTCCAAAAATACTTTTATGAAACTAAAATCCCTACAAATCCTTCAGTGACTCTATTACCTTGAATCATTATAAGATTAGACTTCAGGAAGATTAGATTTATAGTGACTCGCCTAGCAAGCAGCTCCTCTTCTTAGCTTGATGTTGTTCAGTGCAGCACTTCTGTAATTTGTACGGTGGTGGCATTGAAGTAATCGAATTCTCAGCAACTGTTCTTCACACAAAACAGGCAGAAAAAAGAGATGATAAGGTAATAATCAAGTTTACTACTTTTTTTCCATATAAACGGAGAATAATCCAACTCCACATCAAGATGATTTAAACTTTTTTCTTAGACCTAATCCAGAATTCCCAGCTATATAGTCCTGCAGTACAGGCTAAGAAGTGTGAAGATTTAGATTTCCAGCCCTGCAGTTGAAGGAAGTAGGAAACAAAAGCGTTAAAATAGATTTTGGACAGGTAATCAAAGTAGCAGCTATTAGATTACTTGTGATGCAATTTACATTTTAATTTCTTAAGTTTGTTTCTTTCAATAGTTACATATCATTCAAATGTCTGGAGATACTGATGAAATAACTTTGAGCTTTACCATTCAAAATGTACATTTCTATAAGCTTTTTGTGCAGATTTTTAATGTACATCTTATTTTTTCCCAAATTCTGAATTATTAATCTTAGTTTTATTACCATAAATGTAAAGATGCATTCACTATGTGCATTCACATTGTCATTAAACTACTTTAGGTGCCTGATCTTTCAATGCTAACACCATCTTGAAATTTATATATTTTACATTATATATATATATATATATATATGTGTGTGTGTGTGTGTGTGTGTGTGTGTGTATATATATGATCAGATACAAATTGAGTTCTAAATTTGTATTATCTTTGAAACAGTATTGTACATTGGTCTTAAAATTTTATTCAGTTCTCCCTTATCTCTGAAATAGCCAACCTTCTACAGTAGAGAATTTCTGCATAAAGTTTACTATGAGAGAGTTTAATCACCTTCATTTAAAATCTTTCTATGTTTGTTTTACCCAACTTACTAAATAAAAAGGGATATTTTCAGCTTTTCATTTTTGTAGATTTGATATGAATAGTCTTTTGTCCTTCAAATCTGTCATTTATTTATTGTCCAGTGAGTTCTAAGGTCTGATGGTAAGAAATATATTTCCCTCATTTATTCTGCAAAATAAGAGACCAGTGCCTTGATCACTTAAATCCATACCTGTGATGCCATCTAAGCGTAAAGGACTATGCAGGTCTGATTCATACTGAGGATCTTGAGATAGAATTTATATAAATGATACTGTGAAAGGGAAAAATGTGTTCAAAGAGAAGGAAAATCTGGGATGATTAGAAGGACAGGAGAAGGAGGGCGGGGAGAAAGTAACATATTTATGTATGTATATAGGATGGATTAGATAATGTACTGCTGATTTCTGCTGGTACATAGGGGGACAGTTGATTCTTAATTTCTTTTTGTCCTTTTGTCTTTGGTAATATGAACAACTAACTTGGGGACAGATTGTTCAATACAAAAACCATTGCTGAATTTCTATCAATTTTTTTTTGGTAAAGTTCTATATGCTTTATAATTTCTGTTTACTATTTTGTATTTTCTTTAGACAATAATAGTAAAAATGAAACTATGTGAGTCCAAACTAATCACATGAATTTTTAAAAGTAGAGCAACTTGCCTGGATATCACTAGTTAAAGAGCTGAAAATCCTAGTAGGATCACTACTAACCTTGAGGATGCTATGTAACAGGGGTTGGGGGCCAAGGCATGAAGGTGGCATTTAGAAGCTGGGAGAACCAGGATAATGATTTCTGTTCTAGTACATCCAAAGAGAATGCAAAACTGCTGACTCCTGGAGTTTAGCCCAGTGAGGTACATATTGGATATGTGCCCTTTTTTGTTTATGAAATTAATTTTCTTGGTACATTTTAGATATACATAATGGTCACATTTATCACAGGGAATTTATACCTGTACGTGATATATCTTGATTCTTTTTTTTCTCATTCACTTCTTCTTGCTTAAACCCCTCTTCAGGTCATTATTTATGAAGGATTAGTTTGTATTTTTTCCTTATTTTCTCTTGCTTATTTTTTCCTTTCCTTCCTTTTCCCTATCTCTGCCTCAGTTCATTTCCTTTTTGAACATTTTTTTCCTATTGCACAGTATTTATTATACAGTTTGGTAGTATTTAACTTTTCAAATTTTCACATCAGAAAAACCATGTGATATTTTATGTGTTTGATTTATTTCACTTAAGAGTATGGTCTCAAGGTGTACCTTTTTAGCTACAAATATCTCAAGTTTATCCTTCTTATTTAAAATTAATTTTATTGAGAAACAAATAGCAATGCGACATTTTCAAAACTAATTACTAGGACAGTTTCAATACTAATACATTGAATACTGTTGTCTTTGTAGTGATTATTCATAGTATAAGATACAGACATGATATGCTGCTCAAACACTATTAGTACAAATCTTTCTTCTTATTGAATTAAGAGAAAGTAGCTGTATATCCATTCTATTTTGTATATACAGATACAAAATGGTCATTTATATCCCCTTTTTTGTTTAGTTTTGTCAGAGATGGGAATTTCCTTACCATTTAAATTCTGTAGGTGTGTGAGTTCAGCAAAGTAATTCAATATAATCCAGTAGTCCATAATAGTAGTGGGTTATTCACAGGACTGGCAATGTCAGAAGTTGTTGACTTGAGCTCAGCATATTAATATGGCTTTACTTTTGTACCTCATTTTTAGACTTTTCTGCTGGATGGTGAAGACCAAAATAAAGCAAGGTCTATATAATAAGAAATTTAACTTTTGTATCTGCCAAGTTCAGTCAAATCCCCTCAGGATTTACCCTGAACCCCTATGCCACAATTTGTAGATACATTGTCAGTGGTAGCCATGTGGATGAGTCATTGTCATTGCTTGACCAATTTGCTCTCTGTGAAAGCCTGAGAGAATGTTTTTTCTCGCTGTGACTCTCCTTAGCACACTCTACATTATTGATCACTTTCCTCTGTGACCTCATAATCTCCTTGATCAAAAAATTTGGGACACAACTGAGCTAAAGGATATTACAGTACAGGTTCTCTTATGTCCTGAATCTTCACTGATCTTGAAGGAATAGGGCCAAAATGTTGGCTGTCCTTGCAGCCCTTATATTTTGCTAACATTTGGTCTTCAAACTTAAGTTGTTAACCCTCCAGAAGAGAAACTTTATTATATCATTACCCTATATGCTAGGCAATTGAGCTTAACCTCACTACCTGTTTGAATATCAAACATCTTACACACAACATAGAGCAGGTATTTTTCATCAAGTGTTGTTATATTAAAATTCCTATAGAATATAAAGAAAATAAATAAAGAAATAAGAAAAAATATTAAGTTTATCCTTCTTAATAGCAGAATAGTGCTGCATTATAGAATAAAAACCAAATCTTTATTATCTCATCAATTTATTGGCACTTGGACTGTTTATAATATTTAGCTTTCACAAACTGGGCTGGATGGGCTTACATCAATATAGTATGATGCTTTTAGTCCTAGATACCAAGAAGGGAAAAGTCTGAATCAAATAGAGCCCCTAAATTTCATATTTTTAGGCATCTCCACAGTGATTTTCACAGCATTTCCACCAGTCTGCACTTCCACCAATTTTAGAGAAGCATTTCACTCTCTCTGTAGTTCAGCTAGCATTTGTTATTAGTTCATTTTTTTATAATTGCCCTTTCTGATGGAGTGAGATGGAATCTCAAAATTGTTTTAATTTGCATCTCGCAAATGATCAAGGATGTTGATCATTTTTTTTTATATATATCTACCTGTACTTATACTACTTCACCTGAGAAGTACCTCTTAATTTGAGATGCCCATTTTTTAAATTGGATCTTTAAACTTTAGGGAGGTCTGGGTTGTTGTTTTTCATTTATATATTTGGAATGGGGGGTCACTATGCAGCTCAAACTCAGTGACCTCCTGTTTTTAAACTCCTCAGTGTTGTGATTACAGGCCTAAGC
This sequence comes from Ctenomys sociabilis, assembly GCA_004027165.1. NCBI lineage: Eukaryota > Metazoa > Chordata > Mammalia > Rodentia > Ctenomyidae > Ctenomys > Ctenomys sociabilis. The sequence continues at coordinate 16,529 of PVKA01036028.1, forward strand.
CCCCATGTCAGGACATGGTTGCAGGCTGAGTCTGCCTCAGGGATGGGGTCGGCATAGCATGCAGGAGCAGGGATGGAGCTCTGGTGCCTGCACTTGCCAAAGCAGGTGTTTCTTCCACTGTTCTGTCTTGCCATCCATGAGTTCTTTAAATTTTGTAGGCATCAGACTTTTCTCTAATGAACAACTGTAAAAAGTGTTTTTCTACTCTCTTCTACTTTTGGTGGTTTCTTTTGCTATGCTAATACTTTGTCATAAAACATGATCCCAGTTGTTGATTTTTTGTAATATTTCCCATTTTAGGGTTTTGCTCATAAAGTCTTTGCCTGCATCAATGTCTGCAAGAATTTACCTTTTCTATCTTCCATCAAATTTAATGTTTCTGCTTTAATATTTAGCACTTAATTCATTTCAATTTTTGTTTTGTGCCTGGTACAGATATGGTTCTAGATTTAATCTTCAATAAGTTGAAAGCCAGTTTTTCAGTAACATTTATTGAAGAGGCTGTCTTTCATCAAACAAAAGAGTTTGGCTTCTTTGTCAAAGATAAAGTGGATGAGTGTTTTTAAAGATGTTTGTGTATCTTATAATCTGTTTTATTTATTTCAGGTCTGTCTTTCTTTTCTGCTGGTACTGTGCTGAATTTACCACAGTAGCTTTGTAGTATAATTTCAAGACAATGGCTGCAATCCCCTGCCTTGCATTTGTTGCCCAGAATTGCTTATGCTATTCTAGGTCTCTTATAGTTACACATGAAAATCACCACTTTTTTCACTGTTCTGTAAGTGGTTAGAATTTTTATTGGCATTCCATTAAATCTGCATAACAATTTTGAAAATGTGGCCATTTTCAATATATTGGTTCTTTCTAGTCAAGAATGAGGGTTGAAAATCAGAAAGCAATGTAAAGATTCAATGAATTAAACAGTTGGATCTCTAAAATATGAAATAAAATCAATAAACTGTTAATTAATTCTATAAAAAAAGAAAAGAATACTTAAATCCATGCAAGTAAAAATGAAAAGTGTGAAATCTCAATAGATCTTGAAAAAACTCTGAAGATCATCAAAATGTACTTTTAGAACCTATGAGCAATGGACTGAATCTTAGATACATGTGAATTACCAAAGCTGAAAATAAGAGAATGTGAAAATTCTAACCTAATAGTAGTTAAAGATATTGAAGATATAATTAAAACATACCAGCAAAGGAAAGCCAGGGTTGTATTGATTTTACTGCTGAATTCCACAAGACATTTAAAGAAACCTTAATGCTACTATTCTTCAAACTTTTTAGATACTAGCATCAATGTACAAAACTGCCAAGATTATGCACCATGACCAAATAGGATTCATCCCAGGGATGACTGGTTGATTCAACATATGAAAATCAATAGACACAATGCACCATAACAACATCACTGAGGAGAAAAAGCCTATGATAACCTATATATCTGGGTAAAAGCTTTTGACAAAGTCTGATGCAGACTTTGTCTACAGAAAACTGGAGTAGATGGTCTTTATATCAACCACATAAAAGCTGTCTATACCATACTAATAGCCAACATGACACTAAATGGTCAGAAAAAACCTTTCAGTCTGAGGAACAAAACAAAGATGTCTACTCTTCAATATAGTTCTGAAAAAAATAGCCAGAACAATTACACAAGAATAAAGAAGGAGTAACAATAGTAAAATGAGAAATTAAATTTTCAGGGGCCAAGGATGTAGCTCAGTGGCACTTTAGCAGGTAGACTACTATGAGGTCATGAGCTCAACTCCCAGTATGAAAAACAAACAAACAAACAAAACAAAACAAAAAAACCCAGAAGTTAAAACTGTCATTATTTGCATATAAATGATACTCTACATAAAAGACCCAAAAACTCTACCAAAACACATCTAGATATAATAACAAATTTCAGTCACATAAACAGATATAAAATCAACATACAACAATCAGTAGTATTCCTATAACAAAAAGTGAACTCATTGAGAATAAATTTAAGAAATCAACAACTTTTCCAGCATCAAAAAAAAGGAAAAAACCTTATGAAATAGTCTAATGAAAGAAGTAAAATAGTTTTGCACTAGAAACTGTAATATTCAAAAAAATAAAATAAAAGAAAAGGAAATCAAAGAGGATATGAGAAAATGAAGGGGCTTTCAAGATAGCTCAGTGCACTAAAGAGCCTGATTAAGCAAGCTTAAGCAAGTGTAGGGCCTGAGGTCCAAGCCCCAGCACCACAGGCCAGGCCAGCCTGGATCCCAGTGCAGGATGAGTCAGCCACAGAGTTGCCTATAATCTCAGTGCTGAGAGGCTGAGAAACAAGAGCATCACCATGAGCTGCAGAGTTAGACCCTGTAAGAAGCAAATATAGAAAAAGAGAGAGAGGGAGAAGGAGGGAGGGAGGGAGAAAGGAAGGAAGGAAGAAAAAGAAAGAAAGAAAGAAAGAAGGAAGGAAGGAAGGAAGGAAGGAAGGAAGGAAGGAAGGAAGGAAGGAAGGAAGGAAGGAAGGAAGGAAGGAAGCAAGGAAGGAAGGAAGGAAGGAAAGAAAGAAAGAAAGAAAGAAAGAAAGAAAGAAAGAAAGAAAAAAGAAAGAAAGAAAGAGAAAATAGAAAGATATCCTGTATATCTGTTGTTTTAAACTCTTTAAATTTTGAAAATATGTGATGGTAGCAATAAAAGACCAATGATTTTCATACCTAAATGTGAAGTGGAATTGAATCCTAATAATTCAGAAGAGGCTTGGGAGTTGAACAATGGATAATGTCTTAATTGCTTTGAATAACATTTTAGTATAAATAAAAACACTGAAGATCTTGCTAGTGAGGGCTCAGAAGGAAGGCTGAATCATGATAGAAAAACAGGTAAACTTAGAAACACACCAGAATCATTGAGCAAATACTTAATAAAAGCATAAGACTATAGGGTGCTTCTAGCTAGAGCCTTCAAAGAAATGAGCATATTTAGAAAGTACAGAAGTGGGGATCTTTGATATATGGCAGGCATGCACCCAATACAGTGGTATTCTGCAGTTAGGAATGGAACAGAATTAGTGTATGGCAAAATAGATTAGTACATTTAGTGGGGGAGACTTCTTTGAAAATATTAGATGTGTGGTCTGCTTTTTTCTTGCTTTTTATAAAATAGAAAAAAGATAAATTCACAAAAGGATTGTTTAAAGAAACAGATACTATGATTTTGAAAATGTTCAGCATATCAAGAGGTCAAATTCTGCTAAAATTGACAGCCCTTGTTAGGAAGAAATTTTATAAAAATGAGGTTAAAGAAGTGGTTTTTGTTTTAGCAAGACCAAAGTGTCACTGCATTCAGTCATTTGAAAAATTCAAAGAGATTGAAGATCGGACTCACTGATCTGATCATTTACAGCACAGAAGAGCACCTTGAAAAGTTTAGGACACGTGCCTCCTGCTGTATCAGTAGAAACCAGAAGTAAGTAAGAGATTCTGGGAAGCATCTGTAAGGGTGAGCCTTTTATGTGTAGGAGTTAAATCAAATGAGCACACAAAGGAAGCACACGGGGTTCTTTAGTGTTTTACTCAGCAGATCCAATGGTACTGAGGACTGGAAGGGTCAGTAAGAATACAAAATGAAGGACTCTCCGCACCAAATTCTCCTGGCAAGTAAAAGAATGGCAAAACTATTCAACTGTGGGGCCAGGAGAATATCTCATTGACAATTTCTATTATATGCAAGGCCCTGAGTTCCAGCCCTAGAGCCTCCAAAACAAGCAGACAGTCCTACATACGTGCAATCTTTCTTGTTCTTACTGAGGAGCAGAGCTGCAGAGTACAGAAATAAGAGTTGTGAGTCAGAAATATAGACCCTTTAGTAAAAGACTGTTATGTACCAGCCTCAAAAACAAAAATGATGGGGTAGGAGAGATGGCTCAGTAGAATAAGCACTTATCTGGTAAGTGCAAGGGCCTGAGTTCAATCCCAGGATCTGAAAAAAGAAAGCAATAATGGTTTGTTTGATTAGACTTGCATATTTTTGGTACTAGTGATTTTGATTTTATTCACTTTCCTCATGTTAAAATCAAAATATCTAAAACTGCTTTACTATGGCTGTCTCATCATTATATTTTGGGAGTCAGTAGCTTGTTAATATTCATGTTTATAAATTGTAAAATACATTCTTGGAGAACTGTATCCTAGAAAGAATAAGACTTTCATAATCTTTAATGTAGATAGTATTTACAACTTGTGTCTAATGAAATTTAAATGTTATTTTGGATTTAGAATTGATGTTCACTGGGTTGAGTTTTGGGGAATTTTGCAGTCTAATGTCTTGTATATGTGATATGGTATTAACCTTGAGATCCAAAGTGTGGAATACCTAGGACATATTAATTGTCCCTTGAAGTTATCCATGCCCTGTACTGTTTGCTGATACAACAAAGGCTCTTTCCAGGTGTGATTAAAGTTAGGGACCACATGATGGGACATTATTCTGTATTATCTCATTGGCTCTGTTTAACAGTTACTGAACTGTGGAAAGAATATATTAATACATAGTACAATAGGAAAGCTAGTTTCTGCCCAGAGGACCACAAGAATGAGCACATGGAAATCAAGGAGTACTAATAGTATCTTGTAGAACAAAAAGCAATAGGAAAATTTTAAAAAGAATAGGAAAATATTGAATAAATATTCCATTATTCTCTTAACTTGCAAAACTTTTGACAGTTCAAATGAGAACATTTATCACTCTTAGGAAAAGCTTTCAGTATGTGTTTATAATATACATAGGTTTTGCTATAAAATGGAACAAAGAGCACTATGTAGTAATAATATTTTATATTTCAGACAACAAACTAAAATATTTATTTTGCATAGACTTTTAAATTACATTTGAAAAAAATTAAACATGCATAATATCATGTGTATTTCCCTGCATAATATTTAAATTAATTGAATATACTGTTAGTATGCTAATTAAAAGGCAGACATTTTCGTAACAGAAATAGACATGATCCAATCATATAATATCTATAAGAGATATGCTTGAAACCTAATGAATTACGTAGAAAAGTTAGGATATAGAAAACGTTCTGTCATTCAGTGATAAAATGATACAAAGCTGGAGTAGCTATATTGATATTACACAGAAGCTATCAGGAAAGGCAGAGCTTCTAGAGACTAATGACTCAGCTGGAAATCTTCAAGTTTTGAAAGGGGTATATATCTTACAAAAGATCTTTAAAATATGTACAAGGAGCAAGATCTCACAGAACTAAAATAAAATCTACCTACAACCACAAGTATAGTTGATTTTGGCCGTGACTCATCCACATGGATGACACAGACAAAGGAACTGCAGAATAATGTACAGGACTACAAGATAAACCCTGAGAAGACTTCAATGACCACATAGGAAATATAAAGTACATGTGTTGGTATGTAAGTTTGGATCTACCTAGGTCTTAACCATCCAGCAGAAAAGCATAAATGTATAAAAATGAAGTATACATCGTGAGGCCATAATATTAAGCTGAGCTGTAAATGGATATGGTCGACAATTTCTTTGAATAACTCCCTATGGTTGCAGAATGCTGGACTGTGTTGGATTGTGGTGTCGAGTTCAAGAACCTAAGGTAGTT
>PVKA01036029.1:0-22104 GCA_004027165.1 Ctenomys sociabilis
GGACAAGCTCCTCCAAGAGAAGCAACAGGGCCTTCTGGCTTCTCCCAGCCCCCACCGTCTGACTTCTCAGCCTCCCGGAAGCTTCTCCAGCTCTGCCTCTTAGGCTGCAGGCCACAAGCCACAGGTGGGCCTGCCCCTCCCAGCCCCAGGCTACTTCGGTTCACCTGGGGTGAGTGATTGCCCACCAGCTGGCAATCCACTACAGGTAGGAAAATTATCAAGGTTACCTTATCACGTTATGATTATTAATGAATAATAACCGTACAAATGAATGGGTTTTGCTGTGACATTTCCCTTCAGGCAAGTGGCTCGATCATGTCTATCCTCACTGATGTCATTTCTTTGTTTTCTTTCTACTCTACCCCCCATATTATTATGTAGCCAATCCCTTTGCTACTTTCAGGTATTTTTTTTTTTTTTGAGATGGGGTCTCACTATGAAGTTTAAGCTGGATTTGAGCTCACTTTGTAGCCCAGGCTGGCCTCAAACTAGCAGCAATCCTCCTGCCTCAGCTTCCCAAGTGCTGGGATTATGGGCATGTGCTTTTTGTTATTTTTTATTGAAAATGGGCACTGCTTGTTTCTGAGTCTGGCTTAGTCTGCTTCCCGTGTTGATGTCCTTCCCCATCATTCTCCTGTGGCCTGAGTGTGTCCATTTCTCTTGGCTGACTGGTACTTCAGTCAGCCAAGAGAACATGGACCACATTTGCTCTATGCTTCCATATGCTGATGGAGAAGAAGGCTGCTTCCTTGTCGAGACTACCAGGAACAGTGCAACAATAACAGTGGTTATGCAAGTTCCTCTGCTGCATGCACACTTCACTTCTGCTAGATTCCCCCAGTGCTATAGCAGTATTGTTTTCAATTTGTTGAGGAACTTCTATGCTGTTTTCCATAGTGGTTCTACTAGTTTACATTGCCACCCACATATAAAGGGGTCCTTTTTGTCCACATCTTGCTAGCATTTATTTATTCATTTCTATATGTTTCTTTTTTTGTGTGTGTGCAACTGGGGATTGATCTCAGGCCCTTGCGCTCAGCACGGAAGTGCTTATTCCACTGAGCCATCTCCCTGCCCCTCTATATGTTTCTTTTCTTCTGTCTTTTTGAGACAGGGTCTCCCTATGCAGTTCAGGCTGGCCTTAAGCTCACTTTGTAGCTCAGGCTGGTCTCAAACTCACCGCAGTCCTCCTGCCTCAGCCTCCCCAGAGTGTTGGGATTTACAGGTGGATGCTACTACTTCTAACTCCTGCACCAACATCTTCAATCTTCAAGCGTTCCCTTAAGTTTCCTTTTTGCAGTTTTAGAGTGATCCACTATTTCTTTCACCATTTTGTTGAAGAGGCTGTCTTTTCTCCAGGCTATATATTTTATTTGCTTTCATTTTTATGCATTTGCTTCTCACTGAGAAGCTCGGACTCCTAGTGATCCTCCTGTTTTCAGCCTCCCCAGTACTGGGATCACAGGTGTGCACCACCACACCCTGACTCAGTTGCCTGCTCAGCGAGCCCCAGGCGCGGGACTGGTGTAGCATCCGCGACCAGGGATTAAACCCCGTCCCTTTGCTTGCCAAAGCAGGCGCTTAGTGTGCTGAGCTATCTTGCCAAGCCTTCTCCAACCTACGTCTTTGGCACTTTTGTTGAGTACCAGATGGCTGTAGATGCACGCTATTATTTCTTTGTCTTGTATTCTGCGGCACTGGCTTGCCTGTCTGTTTTTCTGCTAAGATCATGCTGGTTTTGTTACTATGGTTCTGCTGCAGATTTTCAAATCACTTGCTCACTTTGCTCAATGTTGCTTCGGTTATTGTGAATCTTGTATGTTTCCATGTGAGTTTTGGGATTTTACAAAAGAGCTGTGAAGAATGTCAATAGTATTTTGGTATGAATTGTATTGATTGCTTTATATAAGATTGCCATTTTAGCAACATTAATTCTGCAGATCCGTGAACTTTGGAGGGTCTCTGCATTTCCTAGAGTCGTCTCCAACTAACGCTTTCATTGCTCTGTAAATTTCTTTTCTTTCTTTGGTATCAGGAGTAGAACTCAGGACCTTGTGCTTGCCAGGCAGGTGCTGCGCTGCTGAGCTACATCTCCAGGCCTTGCTCTATAATTTCCCTCATGGAGGTTTTTCATCTCCTTGGTTAACTTATTCCTGGGTTGTTTGAGGCTATTGGGAATGGGAGATCCTTTCTGATTTCTTTTTTTTTTTCTATGTAGTTGGTTCAGGATCTCACTATGCAGCTCAGAATCATAGTGATCCTCCTGTTTTCAGCCTCCACAGTGCTGGGATTATAGGCAACGCCACCGTGACTGGTCTTGATGGCTGGCTTGGTGCACCCGGGGGTGGGAGTCAGGGGTGGAATGGAGGGGGCAGCACGGCCTGTGGTGCTGGGGATTGAACCCTGGTCCCCGTGCTTGCCTAAGCAGGCGCCTAGTCTGCTGAGCTATGTCACTGGCCCTCAAAACTGGTTTACTTATTTATTTATGTATCTGGTGCTGGGTCTAGCTACGCAGCTCAGATGCATAGTGATCCTCTTGTCTTAGCCTTCCCAGCACTGGGACCACAGGCATGTGCCACCACACCCAGTTCCAGGACCTGCACGGCATGCAGTACCTGGAATCAACCCTGGGTCCTTGTGCTTGCCAGACAGACACTTACGGTGTATATTATAACATTCTGAGACTTTTCTTCCTTTCTTTTGGTTAATTTAATTTTATTCATATTTTCAAAGAACAAACTCTTTGTTTCGTTTATCCTTTGTGCTGTTCTTTTAGTTTCTCTTTCTGTATTATTTCCTTCTCATTATTTCAGATGTAGTTTGTTAGTTTTTATGCTGCTTATCATCTCATCTTTGTGAGCGCGCGTTTGCAGTGTGTACTGGTTATACTCATCATGAAGAGTTGCTGCGTGCATGTAGTAATCTTCATTCTGTGTGTGTCACCTTCGCTTTCCGTCCTGGATGCAATTCCCCCCATTTCTTTTTTCTTTCCTATTATGTGTTTTATTTTGCTATTTGTCTCTTGGCTACTCATGTGAGGGAAACTATGCTGTTTAAGCTTTATGGTCTCAAAGCACATCCATTTCCTACAAATGACTGAAACTTACTTTATTGTGTGTACATACCACATTTTTATCTGTTTACCTGAAGGTAAACCCATTCTCAAGCTTCTGTTACAAGTTGTGCTCCTGTAAATGTGAGTGAGCGTGCATCGCTGGAATATGATGCTTTTTACTCTTTCAAGAAGATACCCACCAACAATGCAGAATAGTTTCCCCTTGAGCCTCGCCCAGCATTTACTGTAACCTAATTTATCCTCCCCTCCCCTTCCCCCTGCCCCCTCAGTGCTGTTTTAATTTTTAGTTTGCATTTCTCTAATGGCCAGAGACACTGAACATTTTTTCATGTATTTGTCATTTGTATTTCTTCTTCCGAAAATTCCTATTGAATTCTCTTGCTCATTTTTTGATTGGCTGTTTTATTTGTTTTCGGGGGGAGCCTATTTATTTTGAGATCTATAATTTGGATGTCAGTCCGCTGTCTGAAGAATAGCTGGGAAAGATGTTTCCAACTCTGTAGGCTGTCTCTTCCCTCTTTTTGTTGTTTACCTTGCTGTGCAGAGTTTCTTTTAATTTGATATAATCCCTGTGTTGATACCTTATGTGACTTTTATGCAGGTAGGTTCTGTTTAGAAAGTCTTGCCTACACTTCTAAATTCAAAAGCTTTACCTTCCTGTAGATTTTTTATTTTTTTGGTGGAACTGGGGATTGAACTCAGGTCCTTGCGCTTGCCAGGGAAGTGCTTTTCCCCTGAGCCATCTCCCCAGCCCCTATTTAGCATTTTTATATCTTCTTGTTTAAGCTTTGGTAATTCATATGGATCTAGGAATCTGTCCCTTTTTTCTGCATTTTCCATCTTATTAAAATACTGGTTCTCAACGTACTTACCGATGGTGTGGATTTCTGCAGGGTCAGTTGTGATTTCACCGTTTTCCATCTTAATTGCATGAACGTGGGTCTTTTCTTTCCTTGTTTTGATAAAGTTGATCAAGGGTTTGCATATTGTGTTGAGAATGCTGCTTTAGGGGCCAGAGGAATAAGCACTTCCCTGGCAAGCACAAGGGCCTAAGTTCTATCCCCGGTTCTGCAAAAGAAAAGAAAAAAAAAAAAAAGGAAAGAAAAAAAGAATGCTGCTTCAATTCTAATGCTTTGTAGTTGCTTTATTGCTTTGTTCTGATAGCATTAAGATGCTGTCTCTGCCCTGAACTTCAGGGTTCCATGTGTTCGTTTTTAGTGTTTGGAAAATTTTCTGCTACTATATCATTTCTATAAGCTTTTTATGCCATTTGTGCTATCTTCTGATTTTTCACTAATTACAGTTCATTTTGAATTAGTATTTCATCTATTAGCAGCTGAATCATTTTTTTCACTCTTATCTTTAAGGTATCACTGAGCAATTGGTCCCTTCTGCTGTTCTTAATTCCAATATAATTTTTAACCTCTTGGATTTCTGTCTGGAACGTTTTGATGGACTCTGCGTGCCATTTTTCTTGCCCAAACTTTTAGCCATTTAATATTTGAGTTCTTTGTCTAAAACATTCAACACTTAATTGTCCAGGAAATCAGCTTTTGTGGAGTTAAGCGGTTTGGAGGCAGGATTTCCCTGGGCACGTCAGGCTGGCCTCCAGCTCGCTGTGCAGCCCAGGCTGGCCTTACAGCGGGAGCCAACAGAAGGTCACAATGGACGCAACTGCAATCTGCCCCCGACCTGGCCTCGGTGCTGGCTTCCTGTTCCTGACCCAGAAACTCTGCTGCTGAGACTCTAGTCTCTTGGGGGGCCCTGGAGCAAAGAGAAGGAGGGGTTTATTTACACCTTTCCAAAGTTGCAAGACACAAGGTTAGCCTAACAGCTTGGTTAGCCTAACAGCTAACAAAGACCAGGCAGGATGTTTTCTTCAAGCCTGGGGTGGCCTACTGCCCCAGGCAATCAGTCCTGCCCTCCCAGGCAGGATCCGTTTGCAGCTTCAGGACTCCAACAGCGTTCACCCAAACAGCTGCAACGACCTTTCTGGGGGTCTGGACGCTGTAGGACCTAGCGCTATACCCCAGAAGACTGAGCCCAGCCGCAGGCCTCAGCCCCTGCTCAGAGAGCTGTGCTTGCCTGCTGGGCCGTGGGCCGCAGTTTCTTGCTCTGCAGAGCTGTGCTACGGGCCCAGTTCTGTCAACTGCATCAGCCTGGTTGGCACCTATTTCTCTGCTCAAATATATTCTGGACCAAATTGAATTATAGCAACTCTGTAACAATCTTTAGAAGTTTGTAATTATAAATACAGTAGTCAGATTTTGTTCCTTGTCAATTAGCAGAGCTCTCTTATTAAAAAAGCTTGGAAGGAATAGAATCTTCTATCTATAATTTTCTTTTATTTATGTATTTGGTACAGGGTCTCACTACACAGCCTGGACTCGTAGTGACCCTCCTGTTTTCACCCTCCCCAGGGCTGGGATTTGTTATGGATCATTTAGCATAGGAACCAGATCAAAGATCAAATTAAGTTTAATTGAGGTTTGAATAGAGCCTTTCATTAGCTGAGCTCAGGCGTGTTAGCCATTTCCCACGCAGGCAGGTGAGGACTGATGTGCACCTGACCGAACGTAGGTAGCAGGGGGTACTTATAATAGAAGTCACATCCAGTTGGGTACGCGAGTTTGTTAACCAGCACACAACAACAGAAAAGTACATTCGACACAGCTGCAAACTGCTGGTAACTAAAGGGTCTTTTACAGCTTAGCGATAAGCCCATGTTTTTACAAGGTACATCTTAAGCTGTCCACGTTACAGGAGATGGTTAGGGAGGGAGCTTGCTTCAGCTGGCTGCCTTGACAAGAAATAGCTATTCGATGTTAAACAGCCTTGAGCAGGGGGAGTGAGTACTCATTTCCTAGAGCAGATAACAGGAAGCACAAGGTGTTTTCCAATAATTTCCCACAGTTAAAGCGCAAAATTTGGTTAAGCCTCTATAGAAAGAATTAGAGGTAAGAGTGTCACTACTCCCACACTCACAGGCTCAGCATGCCCCGGGGCAGGGCTGGCCTGGCATGTGGTGGTCAGGACTGAACCCCGGTCTCTGTGCTTGCCTGAGTAGTTGCTTACTCTGCTGAGCTATCTTGCTGGCCCTGTCTATAATTAATATGCATATTTTGTGCTTTAGTTTTGTATTCTTTAGACCTTGGATTTTCATTTTGTTCCTTCAATAGCCCCAGGTCAAACCTAGGGTCCTTGCTGTGGATGTCTCCAGATCTGGCTTCATGATGCTGCCAAATGGCACACTCTTGCACCCAAATAGGTCCTTCATTATTTTCAGGAAAAAAAACGCAAGCATGTTTTCTACCCCAGATTAGCTTTTTGTTGGCTTTACCTTATTGGATTATGTTTCCATTGCTGTACCTCCATCTTTTGCAAAATTGTAAAAGTTTTATAGTATATGTTGAGAAGTGAAGTCGGAGGGAGTGATTTTTCCCTTTTGCTTTTGTAATTGGATTTTTCTCGTACGGTGAGAAACCTGCATCTTATGTTTTGGAGGACGCCATCACAGAGCCTCTATGATGTGACCCAGCTGTAGAAACAAGCACATCAATTTAACTTATCTGAAGGATGGAAATTAAGAACACCAGAGAAATTAGCTAAAAATCAAGATGGAGTCATCAAGCTGATCTGAAAATTGACCCAAATATGAGGCCATTGTCACAGCTCGTACCTTTGGAGGCCATTCTTTAAATGTGACATCAAAAGCAAGCAACTATTGCAGCCCCTCAATAGATGAAACCTTTATATCCCTTTGTAAAATAGCGAAGCTCTTTTAATACCAATTTTAATTTAGGACAGGCAATCCACCTCATAAGGAATCACGAGAACTTTAAATAATCCTTTAAAATATCCTGGGCCGGGCGTGGTGGCGCAGGCCTGTAATCCCAGCACTCGGGAGGCTGAGGCAGGAGGATTGTTGTGAGTTCGAGACCAGCCTGAGCTACAAAGTGAGCTTAAGGCCAGCCTGAGCTGCATAGTGAGACCCTGCCTCAAAAAGACACACACGGAGCCGGGGAGATGGCTCAGTGGAATAAGCACTTGCCTGGCAAGTGCAAGGGCCTGAGTTCAATCCCCGGTTCTGCAAAAAAAAAAAAAAAAAAAAAAAAAATTAGGGGCCGGGGAGATGGCTCAGTGGAGTAAGTGCTTCCCTGGCAGGCAAAAGGGCCTGAGTTCAATCCCCGGTTCCGCAAAAAAAAAAAAAAAAAGACACACACACACACACAAAAATCCTGATTATTGTAAATCTTAGGGAATAGAATTTTCTTAAGGCAAACTGTGTTTTTTGTTTTTGTCTTTTTCTTTTCTGCAGAACCGGGATTGAACTTTGGCCCTTGTGCATGCCAGACAAGTGTTTATTCTATTGAGCTATCTCCCCTTTCTTGTTTTTTTTTTTTTTTTAACTCAGGGTCTTCACTATGCATTTTGGGCTGGCCTTATGCTCACTTTTTTAGCCCCAAGACTGGTCTCAAACTCAAAGCAATCCTCCTGCTTCAGCCTCCCCAGTGCTTGGATTACAGGTGTATGCCACCAAGTCTGTTTTGAGGATTCTGCAGGCTTCATGGACCCAAATCTTGGTCCTTGCACTTGCCAGGTGGGTGCTTCTGTGTCTGAGCTATCTCCCCAGCCCCAAGGCAAACCGTTTTTATCTTTAGGATTGAAACAGCCTTTTACCACCCAAATAGCTTAGTGGATTAAAAAGTGACTGCAAGCAGGAGTAGGGACTGGGGTTCGGCCTGAGTCCAATCCATGGTTCTGGATCTGCAAAAAATAAATAAATAAATAAATAAATAAATATATATATATATATATATATATATATATATATGTATATATGTACATATGACTTAAATTTTCATCAAACAACGAATTGAGCAATATGAGTCTGATGTGATGTGATCTGGACAGTGTTTTGAGTAGTTTGAGCACCAACTTTGATTTTTCTCTGTATGATCAGCGTTGATGACACCAAGCAAACCCAGAGACGTTGTCTTGAGGCTCTGCCTCTACTTGCTGCTTTTGCCCTGCAGCCTGGGATGGGTGCACTGCTCGTCCCGGGAATGGGCTTTTTCGCCCCCATCTGCCCTCCTCAAGAGTCAAGGCGAGCTGTGGCCCTGCAGCCATGGACATCGTGCACAGCCACCGTGGTGCCCGTTGTCACTCTGGCTCTGAGCACTGGCTATTTTGTTCTTGTTGGGGCTGGCACCGACTTGAGCCTAACAGATTTTCAGTGCCAGCAGTGTGCATAGTGGCGGTCAAGGCCATGGTGTGCCCTAGTCAGGACCCTCCTGTTTAGCTCCAGGCGTACAGGACTGGAGTTGGGAGCACAGGCCAGTGTCTGTGGCTGGATGCTGCACAATGGCACACAGGTGGCTGGGAATTAGTAAAAAAAACATAATAATATGCTGAAGGATCAAAGGTACAAGTCACTAACATACTCTCACAGCTGTCGGCTGCACTGGTAACTCCCTACAGTTATGGGCTATTGGACTTTTTAGGGTTAAATTGCAGTACGCAGGTACCAAAATCTTTGGACTGGCTTCAGGTATAAAAGTCTCCTAAGGAGTGCTCCCGACACAACTTCTCAGGCCGCAAGGAAACACCCATCATCCACAAAACAAAACAGGGAGATATGTGCTACCTCTGTCTTGACAAAAACAACCTGCCGGGACATTGTGGGCTAGTAGTCAGTAGGCCACCTCGTGCCCTCTAACTTTCCAAGGGTGTGCATCAAGGCCTCTCCTGTTGTTCCCCGGGGCCTTTGCCGATCAGGCATGGGCTTCCGCCTGACCTCAGCTCTTCTCTCCTTATTCTCTAAATCCTCTCGCCATTTTCTGCTGGGGACCACTTAGAGACCAACGTATACTTACAGTACGTGACATATCTTAAATCTTTTTAAATTCTCTTTTATCTCCTTTTCCTCACTCCTTCCCTTCCCTCCCTCCTCAGCCTCATGGGCCCCTTTCCACTTACAGGATATCCACCTCCCTAGTTCCTTTGATCAGTCCTTCATTTTTTTTTCTGTACTTTGCCTTACTCAAAAGAGAGATATCATTTGGTATTTAAGCTGTGTGTCTGATTTATTCCACTAAACCTTATCTTTTTGAGGTCTATCCATTTCCTGCAAATGTCTTGAATTCATCCTTCTTTATAGCTGAGTAGTATTGTTATGTATACAAACCACATTTTCATTTTTATTGATGACACAGTTTCCTTATCCGTTCATCTGCTGATGGGCATTGGGGCTGCTTCCAGGATTTAGCTATATGAGTTGAGCTGCTATAAGCATTCTGTATGTGTGTCACTGTAATAGGGTGTTTTTAGCGCTTTTGAAGAAGATACCTAGATGGGGGCTAGCTGAGCCAAAGGGAATTTATAATTTTAGTTCTTCACGAAATCTCCATGTTGATTTCTCTAACGCTGTACCAATTTACACTGCCCCTAGCAGAATGGAAGTGTTCCTTTTCCATGCAGGCTCACCAGCATTTCTTTTACTTGATTTCTTAATGATAATCATTTCTTTTTGGACCAAATTGGAATTATTTATTTATTTGTTTATTTATTTCTGGGAACTGAACTCACGACCTTGCATTTTCCAGGCAGGCACTGAGTCACTGAGCTACCTGGACTAAGCTGTTTTATTTAAAATGAAAGAAACATCGACAGCAGGAATTGAACTCAGGACCTTGCCCTTACCATGCAGGCACTATGCTCCTGAGCTATCTCCCTGGATGAAATTGTTTTAATTTGCATTTATCTAAGGGCCAGGTATGTTGAACATTTTTTCTTTTCTTTTTTCTGACACTACTTCTGAGAAGTGTCAGTTCATTCACTGGGCCATTTCTTGATGGGTCTTTTATTTTTACTTATCTATCTGTTTTCCACATGCATGATGTTTTATTCTCTGAAGGATGGTTCTAAAACCTCACTCGAAGGCTGAAAAACAAAAGTCTGAAGTAGGCAGTCTTATGAGAATGAGTTGTCGCACCAGTGGTGCTTGTGTACTTTAAGGAGCCTCAGCCTTGGAGCATCTGAGGTACCGGTGCACGGTAGCGCCCAGGTTTCCTGAAGAGCCGGCACCCTTTCTCTCCTGTTTGCGTAGACGTTTTCTTTGGCAGAACCAGGGATTGAACTCAGGGCCTTGTGCTTGCCAGGGAAGCGCTTATGCCACTGGGTTTCTTCCTATTCCTCTCCCAGGCGGGAAAGTTCTCGCTGCTTGTCTTGGGCCGTGCTGAACACTCTGCCGTCAAGTCTAGAAGAGAACAGCTCAGACAAGCAATGGCTCCCTCGGCTCCCTGGGCAAACGGCGCACCTGGGAGGCTGAGCACAGCCCGGCTCTCCTTTTATTGTGGGGTAGTCTAATGATTTTTGTGTTAGCTGGCAGATATTTTTCCCGTTCTTCGCTGTCTCTTCACTCTGTTGGCTGTTTCCTTTGTTGTGCAGAAGCTTTTTAATTTGATGTAATCCTATTTGTTGGTTCTTGCTGCTATTTCTGTTCAAGGGAGTCCTTGCCTATTCCTGTTTTCTGTTTTATTTATTTATTTTTGCGGACCCGGGGATTGAACTCAGGCCCTTGCACTTGCCAGGCAAGCACTTATCCTATTGAGCCATCTCCCCACCCCTGTTTTCTGTTTTAATGTTTAGATCTTCGATCCACTTTGGTTTTAGTTCAGTACATGATAAGAGATACTGGTCCACCCTCAATCTCCTGCATGTGGATAGCTAGTTTTCCCACTACCATGTGTTGAATAGGTTGTCTTTACTCCAGCGTATGTTTTTGGCCCCCTTACTGAAGGCAGAATAGCTGAAGGTGTCGGCAGGTGTTTCTTTGCCCTGTGTTCTGTTTCACTGCTCCACGTATCTGTTCTGTGCCAGTACTTCACTTTCTTTCTTTGTATTTTAGGGTGTTTGGGTCTCACTGCTACATCAGATTCATAGTGATTCTTCTGTTTACAGCCTCCCAAGTGCCAGGATTACAGGCACGCACCACCACGCCCAGTCTCAGTTGTCATCTCAGTGTGCCCCAGGGGTGGTGGTTGAACCCCTGGCCCCTGAGCCTGCTTGCATGCGCTTTAATCCACTGAGCTATTTGGCCAGCCCAGTACTGAACGTTTTAGAATCGCTGCAACTTTGTAATAGAACTCCAAGCCTGGGACTGGGATGCCTCCGTGTTTGCTCTTGCGGCCCAGGATTGCTTTTGCTCTTCATGGTCTCTCCTGGTTCCACTCTTTTTTGCGGAGCCAGGCGCTTATTCTACTGAGCCATCTGCCCGGCCCCTGATGTCTCCATTTTCTGATGTCCTCTTCAATTTCCTTTTTCAGAGACTGTACTTCTCATTGTACTGGTCTTTAAATTCCTTGATTAGGTTAATTCCTGGGTGTTTAAATTTTCCTGATGCTAACTTGTGTGAGTCTAGGAATCTGCCCAAGACTTTCCATTTTGGTGGAATACAGTTTGCAAATGGTATTGTTATTCTAATTTCATTCTCATTAAGTTGAGTATTGATATACAGGAATGCTTCTGATTTCTGCGTGCTGCTTTCGTATCCTACTATGTCACTGAAGTTGGTCATCTTCAGAAGTTTCTCCTTGGTGAAATTCTTTGGGATTTCTATATGGGAGATCGTGGCACCTGCAGATATTGGGGTGCTTGGCCTTCTTCCTTTTCTTGCCCCAGTGCTCTGGCTAATGCCTCGAGTCCTGTGTGGAGCAGAACTGGTGACAGTGGGCGCTCTTGCCTTGCTTCTGGGTTTTGAAGAAAAGCTTTCAGTTGTGCCCATTTAACCTAGTGCTGGATGCTGGGTGCTGGGGGGCGTTTCTGTCAGAGCCAGACGAGGTCCATCTATGCGTTTTTACTTCAGGGTTTTCTGCTTCGTTTTGTTTTGTTTTCAAGTGATAGGATTCTAATTCTGAGAAATAAAACTAACTCAGAAAGCATTTTAAGCCATACATTTTCCCAAGACTGAACTGCATAGTGAAACCCCATGTCAAAAATACAAAAAACAAACAAAAGAACAAGCAAGTGCACTTCTATTGCAAGTTTTTTTCCAAGCAGTTTACTAATCCTGCCTTGATGCCCCCAAAGTTCAGGAAAACCTATGTAGCCCTGTCTTTGCCAACACACAGGATATATTTATAAGTAAATTAGAAGCAAAGTGCTTCACTGAAGCTGAGATTGTTTTAAGTGAAGGGTTATAAACAGTGGACAGCAGAGCTTCTGTTTTGGGACATTATGGTTTAAAATGCAACTTACTTTCAGTTTCACAAATGAACATTGTACTACTGTGAAAATCAATAAAATCATGCACCTCTACTAGCAGATTTCACATTGTGGACCAAGTAAGACACCAACTTCTTAAAAAAATGTTTCCTGGAAGTTGCCGCAAGAGGTAGCACGGTGGCTGGTGCGGTCTCGGTCGGACTCTGCCATGGCGTGCCAGGGTCAGGGCCAGAAAGTACAGAAAACCCTGGTGCAGCCCCTCAGCCTCCTCTTCAGGGCCTTGCAGGTTCGATTCCGGATCCAGGGGTGGCCTTATGAGAAGGCGAACATGTGGAGAAAGGACTGTGTTTGAGGTTTTGAGGAGTACATTGTTGTAACCTGGCTCAACCAACTCCATTTTGTAAAATTTATATAAACTCCATGTTTAACCCCACGCCGTCTCGCTGCTCTGTACGTGCCCCATCCTGTCCCTAGCCTAGCTACTTGCTACCAAATAAGGTCTGTTTGCTAACCCTTTGTTGTGCTGTTTCCTAAAATGTGTTGACCATCAGTTGTGACTAGGCTAAAGAATAAGGCCCCAGGCCACATCTGTTTCCCAGACTTATCTGTCTAACTTGTGACAACTCAGAAACGCCAGGCTGTGAGTTCTAATTGTTTCAGAACTGTAACTATACGTTAAAAATATAAGCTGTTTCCGTATGTGGTCCCTGACCCCTGTGCAGCTTTTCCTTTGTACTCAAGCCGTCTGACCACCCCCTTTTGTGACGTTCAGCTTTAAAAACCCCTGGCTCTCCCTACCTCCGGGCACATGTAGCAGTCTTGCTTGGGTGTACGTCGCTGGGTAACCAGCTAAAATAAAGCGCTTCTTTATCCTTTAGACTTGCCTCATTATCATTCGAGTTTTGAGCTACAACAGTTGTCATTCGATTTTTGAGCTACGACATACATCAACCTTGTATTAGATGATGCAGAAGAAATTCATTCTAAAGCAAAGCCGGAAAACAGCTGGGTCAAAGGACCAGCCAAATAGCTCAACGGATTAAAACACCTGCAAGCAAGTACAGGGGCTGGGGGTTTGATCCCTGGGCCTGCAGTGCCAGCCCCACCCCCAGGGCACTCTGAGATGCAATTGAGACGGGGCTTGGTGGCACGTCTCTAATCTCAGCTCTTGGGAGGCTGAACACAGGTGGATCACTACGAGTCCGATCTAGTAGTGAGGCCCCGTAGGCCCTGTAGACCCTTCTCTAAAATACAAAAAATTAAAAAAAAGGAAAACTGGGGTTGTATCATGCTGAAAGGAGATACCAGTACTCTGCTACAGAGTGTCTTCAACTAGAAATGATCAGTGAATTCCACAGCTGTGGAGGTGAGGCGATGGCAATTGTGATGATGTGTATAAAGGCAGTTGCTGAAGTGGCTTCCCCGGGAGTGTCTGTAAGACATTCTTTTCGTATTGTTTTGACCACCCGTATGTTTTTACTGAAGGCCAATGAATGTAGAGTTGTTTTTATTTTAAAAAGTTTCATGAACTATACCAGATTTTTTTAAGATGTGAATTTTAATTTTTCTTTTTTTTCTCTTTTTTGAGACACGGTTTCACTATGCAGTTCAGGCTGGCCACAGACTCACTCTGTAGCTCAAGCTGGCCTGGAACTTGCTGAAATCTTCCTGCCTCAGCCTCCCGAGTGCTGGGATTACAGGTGTGGGCCAGCAGGCCTGGCCTCGTTATTTCTTTTCTGAACTTCAGTGGGAACCAGAATGGGATGATCTACAAGAAGACCTGCGCTACCTCTCGGGTAACCCGGATCTTGTTCTTCTTTTCTTGAAGCATTGTGTGAAGAAGGTCTAGAATAACTTCCCCTTTCGCTCCTCTCAGGAGAAGATGGGGAAGACCTTTGTGTGGGTCTCGAAGCTGCATCTTGATTCTGACCCATGAGATTTTTTGTGTCATTATAAGGCCTAAGCTTTTAGTCCACACATTTCCATTGCATTTTGTTTCATTAGAAGGGTATTCACAAAGGCCACATGCTGGCCAGCCCAAGGTAATCAGAAGTAATTCTAAAATTGTACCCTGATTTTAAAGAATTTATATATGATGTATGCATAAGGTCTAGAACTTTCCTGAGAAATACTCACAGTGTTAAGAGAGCGAGCGCAAGCGGATGCTCGTGTGATTGTGAAATGTTAGTCGTTACCACTTGTGACCTCGTCCAGTTCTGATTTTATTATTATTATTTATTATTATTATACGTATTCGGTATAGGATCTTACTGTGCAGCTCGGACTTATAGTGATCCTCTGGTTTTCAGCCTCCCCAGGGCTGGGATTATAGGCGTGTGCTACCACCCCCTGTCACGGTGGCGGGCTCAGTGTGCCTGAGGGCAGGGCCAGCACAGCATGTGGTGCTAGGGATGGAACCCGGGTCCCTGCACTTGCCTAAGCAGGTGCTTAGTCTGCCGAGCTGTCTCCCCACCCCTTTATTATTGTTATTATTATTATTATTATTTACATTTAGAAAGAATACGAAGCAGTAAAAAAAATTAGAAACAATACAGATTTCACTAAACAAAATAATAGGAATTTGATAATGGTTGTTATACTCCATATTGTTGTCTTCAAATTAGTTGTTTAGATTGCCAGATGACAGCATGCAAAATTAGTACCAAAAAGTTATAAGACATTAAAGAGAAGAGAAAAAATATTAAGCATTAACTAGTACTTTCAGTGAAGCAGCAATCTGCAGTGTAATTATCCAAGCCACCCTGTATTTATAGCTAAAATATATATTTTTTGCTTTCCTTCTTTTCTTTTTTTTTCTTGTGCTACCGGGGATTGAACTCAGGCCCTTGCGCTTGTCAGCTGAGTGCTTATTCTACTGAGACTTCTCCCCGGCCCCCTTTTCTTTCTTTTGTTCTTTTCTTATCTCAGTTTTTCCTTCCTCGGAACAGATTCTTTCCATTTCACAGAGTCTATTGTGCGTTTCATATTTTATTTACTCTTTCAGGCTCTCACACCAGTGAGAAGATGCTTGCATGTGCAGGTCTGATTTATTTCACTTGCAAGTATGGCCTGTAGTTGCAGCCCTTTACCTATACAAGCCTCAAGTCTGTCTTTTTTTAATAGCTGAGTACTACTTCATTGTACAAAAATATCACTTCTTTTTTTTTTTTTTTTTTTGTCTTTTTTGAGACAGGGTCTCGCTATGCAGTTCAGGCTGGCTTTAAGCTCACTTTGTAGCTCAGGCTGGTCTCGAACTCACAACAATCCTCCTGCCTCAGCCTCCCGAGTGCTGGGATTACAAGCATGCGCCACCACGCCCGGCTATCACTTCTTTTTATCCATTTCTCAGGTGATGAGCATTTGAATTGTTCGAATTTTTTTTTTTTTTTTTGGCAGAACCAGGGATTGAACTCAAGCCCTTGTGCTTGCCAGGGAAGCACTTACTCTACTGAGCCATCTCCCAGGCCCGAGACTTTGACCATTCTTGAGCTGGCATGAGATCTGTACTGCCAGTTCTTACAATCACACCTAGACCTTGAACAGGATGAAGGTCATAAAGATTGTTGTTAATGTCTACTATTAGGTTTCTTCACTGGCTTCAACGCTATGTTTTGAGAGATCAATATTATCTTCATCCTCTTCTCATTTATATTTAGAAAGACCTGCATCCTCACCCTCCTCTTTTCCCTCTGATTTTTATCATCAACTTCCTTTAATATAGAAATAGGACCATCTGCCTTCCCTCTGTACTTTTTATGTCCAAACTCATTATATTTTCTTTCTTTCTTTTTTTTTTTGCGGCACTGGGGATTGAACTCAGGACCCTACACTTGCAAGGCAGGAGCTTATTCTACTGAGCTATCTCCCTGGCCCGAGATTCTTTTCATTCTACATAGTCAACATTTTCTCTTTCCTTCAAACCACCCTGTGTTTTGTCCTAGCTCAGCATACTTTGCCCATCACTAGCAGCAAATAGGCCTCGGCATCTTTCTGCCAGCATCTTTCCTGTTTGAGTGCCTGGGCTTTCGTCCTACTGGCCTTGGCTATATTCTCCCTACCGCATCAAATACAGTAGATTCTTCTAAGAAAGTTTCCGTTTCCCTATGTGGTGTAGGCTGGCCTCAAGCCTCCTGCCTCAGCCTCCCAAGTGCCGGGATTCTAGGAGTGCACCCCCACGCCCAGTTTCCATTCAGTTTTGATGATTTCCCTTCTTAATTTCAGCTTGGGTTTAGGTTGTTGTTGCTTCTCAGCTGTCTTGAGGTTTATTATTAGGTCATTTATTTGAGTTTTCCCTTTTCTTGCTGTGCACATTGATGGTAATGATCTTCCCTCTGTGGGCTGCTTTCACTGTCTTCTATTGGTTCTGGTGTGTTGTGCTGACTTTGTTGTTGGCTTCCAGAAATTGTTTAATTTCTTTCTTGATGTCTTCCGTTTACTGTGAAGTGAAACTCACTTGTTTTTTTGGCAAAACTTGGGATTGAACTCAGGCCCTTGCACTTGCCAGGGAAGCGCTTCTTCTACTAGGCTATCTCTCCGGCCCCCAAACTGTCACTCCTGCTTGTTTTCAGGGGTCCTTGTACATATAATATTATTTTTTATATTTTAATTTTAGTATACAAATATCTTCTGGGACTCCATAAGTTGCTGGAATACAGTAGACCATTATACTCTGAGTTTTGATTCGGTCTTCCAGTTTGTCTTTTAACTGGGGAGTTGAATCTAACATTAAAAATGTATTTTATTTCATTTTGAAGAGCAAAAACAAAAGCAAAACAAATAGAAACAGACACAGATAGGTTAATGTACAACAATACATATGCTACGAATTTTCAAAACAGTAATAGCTGATTAGCAATGAATGTTATCTGTTTTTATCATCAAATCTGTTCAGATTTTTTTTTTAAAGAAACTTTTTTTTTTTTTGTATTTTAGGGAAGGGTCTGCAGGGTGTTCAGGGTCTCAGTACTAGATCGGATTTGTAGTGATCGCCCTGTTTACAGCCCCCCAAGAGCTTGGATTACAGGCACACACCCCACATTCAGTCTCAATTGCCATCTCAGCATGCCCCAGGGGCGGGGCTGACAAGGCAAGCCCAGGGATGGAACCCCCGGCCCCTGTACCTGCTTGTAGGCGCTTTAATCTGCTCAGCTATTTGGTTGGCCTGATTATCAGATATAGTTATGCACAGTTGGACAAATCATCGAATAGTAATGCTTGCTTCAATAAACCTTCATTTTTTACTTGATTTTTTAGTCTCTTAACATTGAGGAATATTACTAAAAGATGTTGATTGATTTCTAACATTATTCTTGTTCTGTCTTGATGACACCTCTGCTTACCTCCTTTATCTGTCTGTTCTCCTTGTTTAATGTAGTCATTCCACCTGGATTTTTTCTTTGGTGGTATCAGGAATTGAACTCAGGACCTTGTGATTGCCAGGCAAGCACTTATTCCAGTGAGCTATCTCCTCAGCCCTCCGCCTAGATTTTTGCCTTGTTGGTTTCGTTGCATCTGTCTAGGGTAATCTTGAATGTTTTCTGGAGTGCTGGTTAGCTATTCATGAATCTCTGAAGTTTTACTTCCAGACATGTCCTTCTTTCTCCATCTTTTTTTTTTTTTTTTTTTTTTTTTTTTTTGGCAGAACAGGGGATTGAACTCAAGCTCTTGCACTTGCCAGGGAAGCACTTATTCTTCATCTATTTTGAAAGAAAGTTGTGCTGAATGTGTTAATCTGGGTTGGAAGTTGTCTGCTTTTAGGCATTGCAGTACTTAGAGTGGTTCTAGCCTTTCAAATTTGTGTAGTCTGCTGTGATTCTAGTGGGTTACCTTTCTTTATAATTTTTTGCTTTTCTTTGGCTGTTTTAAAAATATTGTGTTCTCTTGTTGGGCATCTGGTATTTTAATTATGATGCGTCCGGGGAAGCTTCTTTTTCATTGTAGCTGGTTAGTTTTCTAATCCTTACTTGCTTGTATGTTGAAGTTTGTTCTCAAATTTGGAAGCTCTCTCAAATATTTGAAAGTGGTTTCCGGTATGCTTGTGTTTAGGTATATCTGGTATTTGTTTTGCCCCTTTTATGGTACTGAGCTTTGAGGTCAAGGAGGGTGAAGCGGGCTTGTAATTTGTTTTTTTTTTGTTTGTCTTTTTGAGACAGGGTCTCACTATGCAGTTCAGGCTGGCCTTAAGCTCACTTTATAGCTCAGGCTGGTCTCAAACTCACAACAATCCTCCTGCCTCAGCCTCCCGAGTGCTGGGATTACAGGCCTGCACCACCACGCCCGGCTCAGGCTTGTAATTGGTATGAAAGTCTTTTTAGTAACATCATCTCATTCATGTCTGACTCCAGTTCACCTTACATTAGTCTTTTTAGTGTTGTCTAGTAGCTGTTGGGTGAATTCTTTTTCTTCTCTTATGTTTTTGTGACTTTTCTGTAGAATGTGCCGTAAGTTATCATGTTGTTCTTGATTAAACACTGTCTTCACATTGGTCATTTTTTCAGGACACGGCGGTAGCTGATGGCTGGCTGGAACTTACTGGCGTAGACCCACAGAATCAGCCAGTTCCCTTGCCCTTGGTGTGTGTTGGTGAGGATGCTGTGAGGCTGCAGTGTTTGGAGGCAGAACATGGTCAGGAGCCCCACCTGAGGGCTGCATCCTGCAGGCGGGGACTGGAGCCTTGTGGACTAGTCGGAGTGGTCCTGCATCCCCCTCCAAAGATCCAGTTATTAGGTTTGTATCTACATGGACTGTTCTTCTAATTAATTTTCTAATTCACACTGTAGTACTATCCTCCACTATAGAATAGCTGTGGCTTCAGTAACTCCCCTCTGAGCCTCTCTCATGAGACTCCCTGCCTAGTCAGCCATGCAAGACCCTCCCTAGGGATGACATTGTAGACAGGAGGTCAGAGAAGAGATAGGTAAAGTGCGTCAGCTGTGGAACTTACATTGAAGCAGTGTTTCAAGGCAAGAATCAACTTGGAACTGAGCATATATGACTTAACTACATTAAATGTTTTATAAGCAACCGTAGAAGATATATACACATAGCTATAACCACACACACACACACACACACACACACACACACATACACATGCATGCCCACGCACACACACCTGCCTTTCAGAGAAATCAAACAAGAAAAAGTAAGAACAAAAAAAGCACAGACACACAAACATGACACTAAGTATACAAAGGATGCTGTGCTAGGAAGCGTCTCCTGCTGACTTGTGCTAACCTCACTTTTCAACAAGCTTCTGTCCCAGGCCTTGTTTTCTCTGCTCAGCTCATCTCCCTCAGCCTCTAGTGCTTTCTACTCTGTTTGGAGTTGTGTCCCAGCTCCATCCAGCCTTTCTCTGGCCAGCAACTGCTGGAGGCCCCTGTGCACTATCTGATGTTTGCTCTCTGCCACCTTTACTCCCAAATCAGATAAAATTCTTACCGGCCAGCTTTCAGTCTGACAAGGCTTCTGAGGGTGGCAGGATGTTGGCTGCGCAGGCACTGACCAGGATGCTTGCATCTGTCTGCAGTGAGCCGACCTCCCAGTTGCTCAAGAGTATTAGAGCCTGGTGGAAGAGAGCCTTTCTGTGTAGAATTCAGTAGGCGGGACCTTCAGAAAGGGTACTGAATAGTGAATCTTTTTATAGGTCTACATAAGTTATCCTCAGCACAAACTCAAATGTGGCCTGCTAGGCCCACTGTGAAGGACAAAGGCAATCCTCTTATCTGGGAAATTCTAATTAACGTAGATGCTCCGTGGGCTAGTGTATAGCGCTTACTACCCGGGAAGCAAGGACCTAGGCCAAGCAATTTCTTTGTATCATATGGCACATACCTACTGCAATGGTTTCCTCCAAAGCTCATGTGCTGGCAACTTCATCTCCAGTGTAACAGTGTTGAGAGGTGGGACTGCCCTCGGCTACCAATGGATGGCATTATCACAGGTGCGGGTTTGTTATGCAAGGACGCGTCCAAGCCCCTTCCCTCACCTTCCCTTCTGACCTTCTGTCTTGGCTGTGGTACAGTGTAGCAAGAAAGCCCTCGTCAGGTGCAGATCCTCTTGACCTTGGACTTCTCAGCCTCCAGAACTGTAGGAAAGAAATCTCCATTATTTATAATTTATCTAGTTTGTGGATTTCTGTTTTAGCAACATGAAACACAAACATCAGATTGTTTCCAGGCACTGGTACTAGTGAAAATCAGAGGAGAAAAATCAATTTAGTTTTAGCTTTTGCATCTCTGCTCATGAATACAGCCCAATGGCCAGTGATTTTCTTTACTTTGGAACAGAGGAGAAAAGAGTAGTGCCAGAGACCAAGAATGTCTAGGGAAACTTCCTCTTCATGGAAAGTACAGGACTGGAGAAGACATACTTCCTGTGGAGGCACGGCAAGGCCTCAGACACCTTCGCTGTGGAGCAGCGTGCCAAGTGCCGTGGCTGCCACTCGCCTCAGCCAACTCTCTCAGTTTACATGCGACACCACTTCCCAAGGACAAGCCAGTCTCAGAAAAGCAAGTTCATGGATTTTATGGTTTCCAACGTTTGTTCTAGAGACAACTAACTCAGATGCCAGCAACACTTCCCCCCACTGGTTTCCAGCTTCCCAAAAGATAAAGCAGATCTTTCAGGCTTTTCAGACTGTGAAGCAAGCCACATTTTATTCCGGGACAATGTGAACTGCTCCAACCACGGTGAGGCAGGAGGACGTTTCCTAAGACACACATCAGAACAGGGAAGGCTTGTCTAGGTAGCTCAACCTTAGCCCTGAAAATAACACTGTGCTTCATGTTCTCAGTACAGTGGGCCATGTGAAATATTAAATGCTAGCTATCAGTACTAATTTTTCAAATTTAATTTAATTTTATTTTTTTCTCTATTTCAGGCGAGAGTCTACAGGGTGCTCAGGGTCTCTACTAGATCAGACTCGTAGTGATCTGCCTGCTTACAGCCTCCTGAGAGCTGGGATTCCAGGTGCGTGCCACCATGCCCAGTCTCAGCCGCTGTCTCAGCGTGCCCTGGGGATGGGGCCAGCACGGCAGGCCCAGTGATGAAAGCCCCAGCTCCTGCGCCTGCTTGCAGGTGCTTTAATCCACTGAGGTATTTGGCCGGCACTTGGGCTGTGAGAAACACGCCGCCAGACCATAGCCATGAGAGTGAATTACCCAGCAAACAGATTTGCTCACAGATGATGGTATGGGTTGGGAGAGGCTTAGCACCTCCTCCCTTAGAGCTCAGTGTTGGGGATGGGTGCACATGGAGCACACGGTGGGGCTGTCCCTGTGGGCAAAGGGGATCCAGAGGTTTCCCCAGGCACGCAAGTCCGGGACACAGCCTTTTGGCAATAGGCCAGCTTAATGCTGAGGCCTGGCCCAAAGAAGACACCTGTGGGGCCTAAAAGAGGGAAAGACCTCTGCTCCAGCATCTCCGGGAGCCCTCAGCAGGGCCATCTGCACAGCCCACAGGAATCCACTGCAGTGCAAAACACGCAGGCCCAGGCCAGGGCTCCAGACCGCAGCAGACTCAGGGCCATGACAGGGTCTGAGCCTAATCTCCTACCTCTGGGCACACTTCTCCTCCCTTCCTGTTCAGAAGCCTGCACCACGAGCCTGCTTTCCCTCCTTGTGCTCCCTCCCTGTTGCTGCTTGCCTTTCCCTGGGCGCTCCCTCTCAGATGTTTCCCTATCATATATATATCGCCTTTGTGGGCAGTATCTTCTTTTAGTGAGAAAAGAACTGACTGGGAAAAAGACACATTCCCTCAAGGGCAGTCAAGCATCACTGTCCTTGTAATCTCATACCCTCGAT
>PVKA01036030.1:0-16119 GCA_004027165.1 Ctenomys sociabilis
TGGACATCAACCAAAACAACATATGATAGAAAATGCTGCTGAGAGGTGGTAAGTCGTTAAGACTCAGCCATGTCAAAAGGCTCAAACTCAATCTGACGACATAAACAAAAGTCCTCTTTAGATTTGGAGAAAGCCATCTTGACGATGAAAAGGAATGACAATCTTAATTCAGAAAGACTTTGGGTGTGGTTGGTGGTCTACATACTTGTTCCAGCAGAAGGTGCTGATATATATTTATGAGAAACCCTTGCAGTTCCCAGATGGCATGTGGCCAAAACCTACATTGGATGTGTCAGAAGATGGACAGGGAGCTACGGGGCCAGAACTGGAGGAGAGCAGGGGCCGGGTTGTCCTTTGAGAGAAGTGAGATAGACACTGACAGAACTTGTCCCAGCCTTAGGGTGAGTCTGGCCCAGTGATCGCAGTGGTGATGGTGAGTTTCATGTTTTTCCTGTATCTCAGCAGAAATGTATACGAGGTTCTTCCTGTTAAGGATCACCACTGTACACTGCATATAGAAGAGCCCGGTAACTTCGTTTGGGAAGTTCGTCAGTCACGAGGCAATGGGGAGGCAAATCCGTACCTAAAAGCACAAAGGTGCATGACCCAGAGTGGCTGACCTCTGAGCCCCAGGCAGAGCTCGCTGGAGACCTATGGTGGCTGCAGCGCTGTGAGGTTTGGAGCACACTGGGTCATAGATTGTGGCTGCTCATAAATATCCATGTTCTCTTCTTGCTCTTGGGCACTCATTAAAGTACATTTCCAGGCTCTGTTGGAATTAGTTTTGGCCATGAGTCCTGGCCGATAGCACGTGAGTAGGGGTGATGTGTGCACTGGGAGCCCAGTGGCTTGAGTGCCTACCTCAGCTGACCCCTTCCTCTCCCGAGTCCTTGAATGGCTCCTGTTGCAGAATTCCACACCGCGGCCTCCCTCATTCCACAGCTCCCCAAATTGCTATTTCACTTGGCCTGTGATATGGACAGGAAACAATGTTTTTATTTTGTTAAATTACTAAAAATTTGAAGTTAAAGCAGTTAGGATTTTTTTTTCTAATTCATTTTAACAGCCAAAAGTGCCCAGTAAACTAGGAAGGTAAGAACAGTATCTTTCCCTCCACCACTCTGTGTTTGGCTGACTTTCTCCCTCTGCTTTTTCCCCCTTTTCTCTATTACTCCTTCTTTCTTTCACATATCACAAATCCTCCTACTAGAGAGAATCACTGAAGTCAAAAGAAAGAAGGAAAAAGAAGAAGCAAGTACAGCTGATCCATCACTCTATAGTAATCACCTTCTTTGAGTATAATTAGTCCCCTTGTGAATAGAGACCTTATCGACCCTTGATGAAGAAATAGTAACCTCTCTACTGTATTATTAAATAAGTGAAATTGCTGTGTAAAATGCCACAAACTTGTGTAAAAGTGACACAAAGATCCTTCAAGGAAGACATTGTAAGGGGGCTGCTCCAACAAGCCCATAGTTATGGTTGCTGTGCCCCCAAATGACTGTATCATGAAGACAGATGTATTTTCACCGTTGTTCTTCATCTATGGCTTAGAATAGAAAGCAACATTTAAATATGGGCTTTCCAGTGTCTAAGAATGAATTCTTTCTATGCCTCAGGCCTGGAACTTCAGTAAATATGGAAAAAAAAATGGGGAGAACTCTTTGCGTATCTGAAATGAAATGGCAGGCTTATTTTTACTTGATGTCACTTAGGCAGATTTAGATGATCAAATATTCAAGTTCAAGTATTTGAAACATTGGATCAATATTGTCCCTAATATTTTTGTTTTCCTTGAAGACAATTTTTCCACAGGTGGTAGAGATGGGTGGGTAAGTTGAATGGTTTAGGGATGAATTATTGTGCACGTTACCTTTATTATTACTGAATTGTAATGTATAATGAAATAATTATAAAAATTATCCTAATGAAGAATCAATGAGAAACTAAACTATTTTTTCTGCAACTGGATGGTCCCATGTGGGAGTGATAGGAAACAGAGATACACAAAGTGTCTTGTTTATATTCAGTTCACTCTGTAATCACACTTTTCTTGATGTCACTGTAGAAAGCCATGCTGAACAACGACAGGATACTGGAAATTGAGACAGGCTTTTAGTGCTTTTGAGGAAATGTCAGGGTATTTTTGCCTTGATGTTAATCTAGAACATACAGAGATTTGAAGTCAACTCAGACACTCTTTTAATGTTTTTTGTTTTTGCCTTTGTATTTTAGGGAAAGGTCTACAGGGTGTTCCGGGTCTCACTACTAGATTGGACTCTCAGTGATTTTCCTGTTTACAGCCTCCCCAGAGCTGAGATTACAGGCACACACCACCACGCCCAGTCTCAATCTCCATCTCAGCATGCCCCAGAGGCGGGGCCTGCAAAGCAGGCCTGGTGATGAAACCCCTGGCCCCTGCACCTGCTTGCAAGCACTTTAATCCACTGAGCTATTTGACTGGCCCTTCAAATAGTCTTTTAAAACCACCATTACTTGTGATATCAAGCAGTTGGTTCTCTTCCTGCACGGACAAAGCCAATGGGCCCACAATTCTCCAGTGGGCCGTACATTCATTTCTCGGCAACTTGGAGATCTGTGGAGGGGAAGTAAACTCTTGAGAGCTGAACTGGGTGATCATGGATCAGTTGAAGGTCCTGATTCAGTCTCCTCCAAAATTTCTGCAAATATTGAACATCCCATTGTTCATCCATCACCCCCATAATCGGTTTGTTCTTGGAAGCAACCAGTTTTTCTGTTGACTTGAATAGCATCATCATGTTCCTCTGAAGGAATAGCTTGAGTTCATTGAGCAGGGTGAATATATCACAGGAGTATTTACATTTTATGATCCTTTTGTGTCACTGAAAAATGTGCTGCTATCTTCTAAAAGAAATCTCTGGAGTAGATCTTGTAACTAAAAACTCTCACTGGTGATCTACATGTAGAAATCCATCTTTGTGCAGTGAATAATAGAAGACAGGTGTGCTCTGTTTAGCAGAACTGCATGATCAATCTGACTTAGGGGCCCATATTTTAATGTGCTTGATAATTTTATTCACATCCTACAAAGTGCTATTAAGTTCAGTGATATGGTTTGGCTAACCAGCATGCCTCTCCGAATGACACAGTGTGTTGTTTTACATTCAGAATTAACTTCCCTGGGGCTAGGGAGATGGCTCAGTGGAATAAGTGCTTACCTGGCAAGCACAAGGGCCTTAGTTCAATCCTCAGTTCTGCCAAAAAGAAGAAAAAGCAAACAGACAAACAAACAATAAAGAAGTGACCTCTCTACATCCTAATAGTGCAACCAGAAAGCCTCTTCAGTATGGTAACCACACTGTGTATACTGACAAAAAGATGAATCTAGTTTTACTGATGATTTATCATTCAGAAACCTAAGTAGTTGTGCATTTTTGTTTGCTTTGTTGTTGATTGTCAGCAAAAGCGGCCATAATATAACCTCATTGAAATCCTCCTGGAGAAAACATCACACAGAAGCCAATTGTGCTGCCTGTTTTCAACATGTGTTAGATTCATCAATCTGGAATGTGCACCACAGTGATTCGTTCATCATCTAAAAAAATGTGCCTCAGTGTTATAGTTTGTGCCTAACTTTCCCTCCAAAGCCTCATGCATTTATGGGGTAGACTTTTAGGGTTTGTGACTAATCCATGATCCATTGCTGGGCTTATGGCTGTGAGTGCTGCACCTATGGATAGCCTGAGTGCAGCATAAGGAAGGGAGAGTGGCTTGGTCTCTTCCTCTGCTCCTGCTTCTCCCTTTCTGCTATGACTGTTTTGCTGTTGTCCCCTTCCAGGTGCCACTCTGCCTTGGAGTCAGCCCAGTGTGGACTGAAACATCCACAAACTGTGGGATGAACAAATTTTTGCTTCCCTAATGTTCAGTGTTGGTACTTTGTTCCAGCAATGACAGGTAAGTAACTGAGACACTCAGTATGCTCTAATATGAGAAACCCAAAATGTAAGAGTCTTAGCATTTAAAAGAGACAATAGATAATATAAGATATACGAATATGTGTGAATTTACACAGTTGCTTTGCAGTGGTCACACCTCAAGCTTGATTAGGAAGGGTGCAGAGGACACCTGCACATTAGAGGTTAGAAGATCCAGTCCAAGGTTTGGAGCCCACCGCAGATTCCCTGCAGGTCCACATAAGGAGTTGAGGCTTCTGCAGTGGGAGGGTGAGGAGTGCACATTAGAAGGCCGAAGCGTCTGCACCTGGAGCAGCCAAGTCATGGAATCTGGGACATGACATTCAAGGTGGAAATGAGGTCTGGAGTCCCTCAAAAGGGCAGAAGCACCTCCATCCTTTCTCACTTTACCTCTGCACCATGGGTTGACAAGCTGCCCCTGGGGTGTGGAATCACTGTGCTAATTTAGGTAAACTGCTCTTAACTAAACTTCTCAAGTTAACACAGTCCTTCAACCATCATATTAAATAAAGAGCAAAATAAAAGATAAACAATGGGAAGTAGGGAGAAATTTTTTAAATAGCAAGAGAACAAGAAATAGAAGGAGCCAGAGGGATAAAGATAAACAAAAGGCTGGACATGCTGCATAGCCCTGTAATCCCAGCATTCAGGAGGAAGGTTAAGGCAGGAGAATCATTTCCAGTTTGAGACCAGCCTGGGCCACAAAGTGAACTCAAGGCCAACTTAAACTCTATAGCAAGACCCTGTCTCAAGAAGACAAGAAAAATAAATAAATAAAATAAAAGACAGAATGGATAAGAAATGGAAATAGGGCTTTTATCAACGGGCCCCTATCACATAACAAAAAATAACAAAAAACCTGAGGAAAGAGCTCTGGGTTCAACCCCCAAGAGTTCCCTTCCACCAAATACAGAACATACTCCATGAAGGCCCCTGTAGGTAATGATGATGATTCAATGGTTTGTTAGATCAGCCATTTCCCCTTTCCAGGCTGTGCATAATAAGGTCAGAATTAATGCTCTCCTATGGCAAAGGCAGGTGGCAATACTGAGATAAAAGTACGCTCGCCATGTGGAAGAGTCATCGCAGTTAGAGGTCCTGGGTGTTACAGAAAACCTCAGCAGGCCTGAAGCTAGAAATGGCAAATGTCTTTTGCTGCCACTGTCTTTACCCTGGAGAAATCTTGTCCAAAAACAGAAAGATGAAATGTCATAATTTTGATAATGATGGTAATTGAGTATTATTAATGTAAGTAGTAGCAATGAATAAAAAAAAATAGTAAAAGGTACTTTGGTAGCTTTGTATTCTCAGACATTTTAAGTATTTCCTTTCATGTAGCAGTGCCATCACACAGGGAAGAGTGGACAACGTAGTTACACAACCAGCTTATCATTAATCCTGCAAGCAGACAGTCAGCAGGAGCTATGATAGGTCAGCTTTGCCTTGAGCAGTCTCAGTGCTTTATACATAATACATAGCAAAATTCTTTCCATCATGGTCTCATCCTTTATTGTATAAAACCCTCCCCATTTTCTTTGCTCAAGGCAAAGCTACCAGACCACTCACTGGCTCATTTGTAATGCATTGGCTTTAAAAGTAATATTCCCATGTTAGGGAAGTTTATTGACAAAGTGGCCATGGCATATTCACAATTCAGTGTCACTGGATTCTCACTTCATTTCGCCAAACTCCAGCTGTGTCCCTTCCTCTCCGACTAAATTATGAAGGAAGCCATTGTTCTGTCTTAGCCACTTTGCTGTCACTGGCCAGGATACCTGACACCCACTTGGGCGGTTTCAGTGCATGGGCAGCTGACTCCAAGACAGGAATGCGGAGGCTGAGAAGCCTGGTGGAAGAAGAGGTGCTCAGCCAACCCCAGGCAAACAAAAAGCAGAAGCGAAGGGAGGACGTAGAGTCAAGAAGACACCCTTTCTTGCTTTCACCCAGTGACCCACCTTTTGACAACACATTCAGACACAAACTCATCAAAGGAAAAAAACACTGATGCGTACAAGGGCCCTGATCCAATCACCTTCCACATATAGAATTGTGGGGAATGAAGTGTTTTAGACTGAAGCTGTACCATATTCTGAGCTTACCTCCTTTCTCCATTCACCATGATGTCTACCCCTAAGAATCTACTTAACTCTACTCTAACTGAACACAGTGCATTTCTCTCCTTTTACAGTGAGTTTCTCTTCTGAGATATAGCGTCTGCTCAGTACTTTCAAAGAAAAAATATTTTACATAATATTGGCAATGCACTTTTGTAGCAACTAATTTGTTCTTACTTTTTCTATAATACAACTAAGGACATACGAAGCTGAATTATAAATTCAAGGTCATAAAACTAAGTTGAAAGCACCTCAGCATTTAAGTATTCCAATTGAAGGTCAGAACTTTAGAAACACCATGGCACACTTTCTCAAATTAGTTATGATTTTCCTTACATAAGCTTAATTCTTGGTTCTATAATTTCAAATCCTAATGTAAGGGCTGGCTGGATAGCTCAGCAGATTAAAGCACCTGCTTAGGCAGATTCAAGGGCTGGGAGTTCAATCCCTTGGGCTGCCATGCTGGCCTTGCCCCGAGGCATGCTGAGACAGTGATTGAAACTGGGCCTGGTGGCTCATGCTTGTAATCTCAGCACTTGGGAGGCTGTAAACAGAGTCTGATCTATGCAGTGAGACTCTGTACACCCTGTCACAGTGTACACCTTGCCCTAAATGAAAAAAAAAATTCTAATATGAGCTCAGTTCTGAAATGAAACCAAGAGATGGAGGGGAGAGATGGGAGTATGAAGAAAATATTTTAATTCATTTTATGCCCACAAATCAACTCTCCATGATAATTGTATGAGTTATATACTGCAAACATGGCCTAAGTTAAAAATTAAAAATGATAAAATTCAATTTTAGAAATTTACAATTTTCAGCTTTCCTCACCAACCTGGATGTTTTAAATTTTAGTTTATGGGTCTGTGAGACAGCTCAGTGACTAAAGTGCCTGCTTAGGCAAGCTTAGGCAAGTGCAGGGACTGTGGTTTGGTCCACAGCACCACATGCCATGCCAGCCTTGCCCCTGGGGCAGGCTGAGCTGGCCACAGAGTCCAAGTGTAGTGGCACAGGCCTGTAATCCCAGAGCGTGGGAGGCTGAAAGCAATAGGATCACCATGAGTCCAAGCTGCATAGTGAGACCCTATAACAACAAAAACACTTAAAATAAATATAATAAATTTTACTTTAAAGTACAACTAATGTACAGTATTTAATTCTGAAAAATACTTGATCATTGTTTATGTTAATAGGGCTAGATAAATCAGAAGTTTATGTTAATTTTGATAGGTTCTATAACAAGCATGTAATGCTAAATTATGGTGGCTCTAATTCAGTGTGGCTGAATCCCCAAAATAAGGGGATTATTAAAATAAGAGGGCTTATCCTCCCTCCTTCTTCCCCATCCCAGTCTAGGATGCCTTTCCCTCACATAAAAGGGAGCCCCAGTCAGCTCCTTACCTGTCACTAAGCTCTTCCCCTAGCAGAAATCCATGTAACCCCAACTCTTCTTTGTCTTAAGTCAGAGGGTCCCCCCATCTCCATCAGATCCTTTCAGTGTCCTCAGAATTAATAAACGCCTTCTTCCTTTCTTTTACTTCTGCTTCTCTGCTACACTAGAAAATCCTAACAGATTTAATACTAGCATTCCATGTTGACTACATTTCCTGGGAAGCCACTTGAATCATTCTAATAAACTTATTTCCTTATATTTTTGAGTGATGGTGTTTACTTGATCTGAATTAATGCAGCATCTGGCTTCACGAACTAACTTGTGCCATGATTCTGGGGAAGAAGTTTCAGCAACCAGTGTAGAGTTCACAAAGGGGAGCAGAATTTTGCATAGCACTTCTATTGCCAACAGAATTGTTTGTGAACAGAAAGGTTCATAGAGCAAAATGTGCATTGATGCATGTGACTTTTATCAGAGAGTATGTACTTTGCTTTTCTTATGATTATCCATGAAATAAATAATTGACTGTAAAATAATTGGATACATTTGAATTTGAAACCTTTTGATTACAATCTCCCTTGACATTCTTTGCTGTTCTCAATACTAGGTATGTGGTGACGCCTTCTCCCATAGTGAAACAAATTGCAAAAAGACCTTAGGCAGTAGCTCATGAATGTAAGACGAAGTCTAGACTTTATTCAGGCGTACACTTGTACATCCACACAATATTATACCATTTTTATTGGAGTTGGTAAATTCTTTCTTCTGGAATGAACAGTTACTTTATCTGTAATAGTTCCTAAGGGAAAGACTCTAAGAAAAGGGAGTAAAATATACTGCAAGTTAAGTATTAGTCCTCTGTGGCCAATAAATGAAATCATGTTATCTTTCTCTATTCCTTACTCATGGAGCACCTGATGGCTCAGAAAGTAATCAACTATTTACTAGAACACTGTATGATTTAACTTTCTATGAGCTAAACAAGGTGTAGTTTTCTGTTCATTTTCAGAGAGAAGTGGGAGTGATGAAACCAGTAGGCCTTTTCAGCTCATGTACTGCAGAAATCCCAGCAAATATTTAGCTGTTGTCCCTTGCTCCTCTCTGGGGTAGATTCCAGGCAGTGAGCTCTAAACATTTAAAAATTCTTTAGTGTTTTGCAGGTAGTCATCATTGACCTTAATAGCCATATTACCCCTAGTTTTCATTTCTTGAGTTAGTTTTTTTTCTGCAAAACACAATGCAGAAAAGTTTCAAAATCAAAACAATGTATAATTAATATTTATTTCAGTAGAAATATATTATGGATTCCTGAACCTTTAGTGATAGTAACTGGCCCATTAATAAGGACAAAATTAACCTATGAGGCAATGATAATTATCATAACACAGTCTAACAGTCATTTATCCTTTCAATTATTAATTTAAAATGTAAGTGTTTATCTATTATAAAATTATGGTTTTATTTTTTTTGAATTTTAATTAATTAATAACTTATTTATTTTTAATGTATTTAATGCAGGGTTTACAGAGTCTCACTAAGTTGATGGGACTCCTAGTGATCCTTGTTTTTCAGCCTCTGAAGCACTGGATTACAGGTATGCACCACCATGCCCAGTCTCTTTTTTTGTCTTTTTGAGACAGGGTGTCACTACGCAGTTCAGGCTGGCCTTAAGGTCACTTTGTAGTTCAGGCTGGTCTCAAACTCACAATAATCCTCCTACCTCAGCCTCCTGAGTGCTGGGCTTACAGGCATACCATGCCCAGTGTCAGTCACCATCTAAAGTACACCCCGGGGTTGGGGCCAGCACAGCAGGTCATACATGGAACCTCTGGTCCCTGTGTCTGCCTAAGTAGGCACTTTAATCCACTGAGATATCTGGCTGGCCCTAAGTATTTAAATTTTAAATTCTTTTATAGATTTTTTTACTCCATGTACTTAAGACTACACGGGAAAGCATAGCATGAATATAATATGATAGTCAACATTTAAGAATTTGAAATTTTATCTCATAAATCATAAGAATAGTAAAGAATAAGAAATTTAAAACAATAAATATGATTTTACCACTATGATCATTTCCACGGTTTTGATATCCTCAAAAATACTATAAACATATGCTACTATTTAGAACAACATTGAATTTAAAGATAATTTTTAAAGGTAGCCAAGAAACCCCCATACACTGTACCTCAAAGCTGGTTTTCTCTACTAACAGGACCTATTTGTTATAATGAAAAAGTCAACACTGACATGATAGAGTTAAAGTCTACATTTAGTATTTCTTAGCCCTATCTAATGCTTCTCATTGCTCCAGATCCCACTCAGGACACTGTGGAGTTCTGCTGTCAGGTCCTTGGTTCCTGGGGTTGCTCTTGTTATGACTATTTCTCAGACTTTCCTGTTTTGATGCCTCTGGCAGTTTGAGAATTGGCCACATGACTCAGAGCATGACCCCCTCTTAGGATGTCTCAGATTGTTTTCTAGTTATTCAAGTGGAAGTATAGATTTTCTGGAGGAAAACTACAGAGCTGAAGTGTCAATTTCATGCCATCATATCAAGTGTACTACATCAGTCGGGGTCACCCAAAGAGACACACCGTGATCCACATAAGTGTGGACACTTACTTGGTGTGTCTCATATACTTAGGTAAGTGAGTCTTAGACTCATATTTCAGGTTAATGGGAGGGAAATCGTGGGAGGAATTGCCACAGAGTTGAGGTAGAATTTCTTCTCTGGAGTATTTCAGTGTTTGGTCTTACGGCCTTCCAGGGATTAAATGAGGCCAATTTATTTTGTTAAGGTCACTCTCCTTTACTCAAAAGTCAACTAATTGTAGTTTAACCTCATTTACAAAATATTTTCATGCTAATGCTTCTGCTTCTGCTAATTAAATAACTGGGCACTGGAGTTTAGTGAACTGGACACACAAAACCAATATCATGAGGGTATTTTTCATCATGATTTATCACTTTTCATGTTGCAACCAGGTGTGTGATTTAAGCATTAATGATTCAAGCATTAACTATTCCTTTCAATGAAGTAATCTAACAGAAATTAGTAGTATAACTATCTTTGCAATTACATATATTTTCCCCTCTGCTTTTTCTCCTTTACCCCCTTCTAGTTGTTCTTTCCTTTTGAACAGAACCTCTCCTTTTCACAATATCCATTGTAACTTTTGAATCTCATTTATTCTTTTAGTTTCTTACTCTAGGAAGACAATGCAATGTTTACGCATTCAAGTCTGATTTATTCGCTTATGAGTATGGTTTCTTTCTTTTATTTTTGTATTTTATGGAAGGGTCTAAAGGGTATTCAGGATCTCACTACTAGATTGCACTCTTAGTGATCCCCTGCTTGCAGCCTCCTGAGAGCTGGGATTACAGATATGTGCCATCACATCCAGCTTCGATTGCCATCTCAGTGTACCACAGAGACAGGACTGGCATGGCAGGCCTGGGGATTGAACCACTGGCCCCTGTGCCTGCTTGCAGACACTTTAATCCACTAAGCTATTTGGTTGGCTCAGGAGTATGGTTTCTACTTGCATACATTTACCAATAGAAGCCTTGAGTTTATCTTTCTTTATAGCTGAATTGTACCCTATTATATAAAAATACCACATCTTTTTTACCCGTATCTCAGTTGATGGGCATTTGGATTGTTTCCAACATCTAGCTATGATGAATTGTGCTGCTATAAACATGGGTGCATAATTATTGCCGTGGTATGAAATATTCCTAAATCTTTTTAATGTTTTCAATTTTAAGACAGGATCTCACTAGCTTGCTAGGTTTCCCATGCCAGTCACAAATTTTTGATCCTCCTGTTTCAGCCTCACAGGGATTACAGGCATTTTCTACTGTGTCCAGCTATATATTGCCCTTTAAAAGCAGTTTTTAGAAAAATTACTTGAGATTCTGCAAGGGCAATTTTCTAGACCCTTCTAATTTATTTATCCAGACATTTGTTTCTAATAATATGGGCTCATGTGTACTTCTTTCTTATTTTGGATTATAATTCAAGAATATTTATTTCATCTTTCAAATTGTGTGAGTTTTGATCTTAAATATTCTTTCTTTTACCTCCCTTGTTAATTTCACAAATATCCAACAATTTTGTGGTATATCTTGTATTTTACAAATTTCTTACATCGCACAAAATGTTCTAGGTTTACATTTTTCATTTCCATGTATAGTAGGTACAAGAAGTCATAATTGATGCCACTGTAGCAAGCAATTTTATTAACTACATGGAGTGATTATGTGTTGCTTTGTCTTCCAGATGGAAAGACAACTGTTTTTCCAAGTTACTTGGGTCAGCATGTCTTCTTTTCACCCTTGTCAGTGAGATGGTTTCACCTGCTTGTCTTGGTCTGTATTCCTTGAAGTGACCCTTGGGCACCTAAATGATTGTTTCTTCATCACTTGTACTGCAAGGATACATGGTTTTGGGCCAGTGCGTGTTGCTGCGTACTCACCATTACAACAGCACACATAATGGTTATGCTGCCTTAACATACGTGCTATGCTCTTCCTAGTCAACCTTTCTTCTTCTGTTCCACTTGTAACAATTACTGTCCCTTTCTTCCTTTATGCAAATGGAGGCACTTCATGGGAACCATCCCGTGTGCAGCTATTGCATCATGATTCCTTTTAGTTAGCAATATACATGTAAATTTCAAACATTTCATTTCATGCAGATTGACAATTCTTCCTTTAGTTTTGAATAACACTCCACTTTACTGCTATCTTACTGTTTATAAAAATAATCCTACAATATGACTATCAGATAATCTATTTCATAAAATTTGCATGGAAGGGCTGGCCAGATAGCTCAGCAGATTAAAGTGTTTGCTTAGGCAGAAGCATGGACCAGGATTCAACCCCCGGTGTGCTATGCCAACCCTACCCCTGGGTTGCCCTGAGACAGTGATTGAGACTGCTCATGGTGGCCAGCACCTGTAATCCCAGTGCTTGGGAGGCTGAAAACAGGAAGTATCACTACAAGTCCAGTCTGTGTAGTGAGACCCTGTAGACCCTGTACTAAATAAATTTTTTTAAAAATTGGCATGGAAGATAATTTGGAGTATTTTATAATCTGAGTGTGTCTCTGATGTCTTTCAAAGAGCAAATATATATATATATATATATATATATATATATATATATATATGTTCTTTATAAACACAAACTCTTATTCCCAGCTATCTATATTAACAAGAAATTTTAAGTATTTACTAAATGTATTTCATCAACTTTAAAACATAAACATTTTCATATTTTAGTATTATGAATCTGTGATTTAAATTATAATCAATTGCTTCATAAAATCATTTTGAGAGGCAGTTATGGTATTGTGTTGTATATACACAAATCTGGCCATAGATTTTTATTTCTTGTAAATTCAGTTATGCCTATGCATTGGTTTACTGCACATATTGAGTTTAAAGAGCTGTTCAGCAGTTAAATATGAAAGTTTAGAATATAAACATTAAACTAGAGAGGAAAAACATGTATTTGATATTAATGCAGGTACGTTTATTGTAAGGACAATATTTTTATTTTGTTCTTATCTTGCAAAGGGAATATATTTTAAGTATCAAGGATGGGATAAAATTCTAAAGTAAGGGATTGAATTCTATTATTTAGTTTACAAATATGTATGAACAAATACTACTTATTACAATCAAAGGAATGGAACTAAAAGCACGAGAAACTGCCAAAAACCTTGGTGTAGTTGAAATTAATTTCAAAGCAAATGAGAGGCTGATGTGATGGATTGTCACTCAAGATTATCACTAAGGCATCATGTCACAATGTAATTGGCAGTCTCTAACTGTCTTCCTAACGGTAGATAAAATAATGGTGTGTCTTATCATCCTTGAAGTCTTATATTTAATAACCAATGCTATTTGTGCTGTGATGAGCTGATGGTTTATATACTTGGTATCATTTGAACTTCTCTCTTATCCAATGAAGCTGGTATTATTCTCTTAATTTATAGATGATGCCACTTAGAGTGTGCTGCTCATAAAAATTCATACAACTAACAATTGGTAGAATGTAACTTTAGTGTTTGTCCATACAGCTGATACTCCTACATGCCACTATTATGATATTAGAGTGTCTCACTTCTTTTACCATGGTGTAGGTTAGAATGTCCATTAAAGTCTTCTATCTTCAGAGCTTGAGATTTTGCACAGTGATTAGGTCATGAGGGCACTGTGGCTGCCCCACTGCTAGAGGCAGATGGAGCCTAACCTATCGCTGTGGGCGTGAGTTTGAAGAGCGCATCTCCCTCTCCAGCAACTCCTTTCTCTCTCAGCTTCTTGATGTATGAAAAGTTCATCCTCTGCTACTCGCTGCCATAATGCTGTGTCTGCAGCAGATGCTGCTGGCCATAGACTGAAGCATCTAAAGAAAGCCTCTCTCTATTAAGGCATATGTATTCAGGATTGTGTCCCAGCGATGAGACACGTTTCTAACACTATTACCTCTGCTGATGAGCAATATTTGAAAGCTAAGGAATACTATGTTTGTGTGTCAAGTCTTTACAGCAAACAGTGTGGGATAAAAGTAATATTATTCCTAGCCACTATATGATTGTTTGGAATGAAACATGAAGATTTTGTGAAAAATCATATCAGTAGTAAAGGCAAATTTTTAATAAACTGTCACAACATGAAAAATAATGGGGAAACATTATTGAATAACAAAAAAGAATGAGGAAGACTTGGTAGTGAATAGAAAATCCAACATATTTTCCAAAAAAAGGGAAGAAACTACAAAAAATAATCAGATGAGCATTGTTTAGAGAAAAAAAAGGATGGATCATTTCACTTGCAAATATTTAAGCACAAATTAAATTAATTAGAATTTGCTAATATTGAGATACAGGTTGTAAAATGTATAATGCTAAAAATGATCCCATAGACATCATGAAAAAATAACAAACATTATTTACAAAAGGAGGAAAACTATGCCTTGCTTAGTATTCACATATTACAACACACACCAGATACTATCCTTGACTGAGTTTGTCATATATCATTTTTTTTTAGGATGTTTGTATAGTGGAAAATGTTAAAGATATAGATACTGTATTTCCTTTTTTGGAACAAAAGACAACTAGGCACACAGTACATTCAAATATCTCATCAGTGTGGTTACTCTCGTACAACACATTCGATTGCATGTACAGAATCAACTGGCCAACTTTGTTTTTCTTCTATAAAAATAAAGTTACTGGAAATAAGAAAAATGCTGCTACTGTGATTTCTATGTCTCATAAAGGCTTTTGTCTTGGACCAAAGAGTGCTGTGTCTGTTTTTTTTTTTTTTTGAGGAACCGGGGAATGAACTCAGACCCTTGCACTTGCCAGATGAGTGCTTATTCTACTCAGGTATCTCCCAGGTTTGTGTGCATTTTTCCAACATTCCTCAAACATTAGTTTAACTTAAAAGAAGAGAAAAATCTGAGTATACTTCAGTGCTGCAGACAAAGCTAATTAAATTTTTAAAGTAATGATAAACCTTTTTTAGTT
Organism: Ctenomys sociabilis; assembly: GCA_004027165.1. Lineage (NCBI taxonomy): Eukaryota > Metazoa > Chordata > Mammalia > Rodentia > Ctenomyidae > Ctenomys > Ctenomys sociabilis. Next base: position 15,010 of record PVKA01036030.1, read on the forward strand.
GTAGTAAAGATGCATGGTTAATCTTTCTCCCTACAATATATTTTTAAAATTAATAGAAACTCATCAAAGCTATAAAACAAACCTTTTTGTATCAGTGAGTCATAGTGAAGAATGATACTTTTTGTATTCCAGCTTTAATAATTCTCTTTTGTCTAGTAATCTATTTATTTTTATACATTTTTTGTCTATTAGAATACAAATTTTCTGGCCGGCCAAATTGCTCAGCAAATGAAAGTGCCATCTTAATCAGATGCAGTGGCCAGGGTTTGATCTCCAATGTGCCATGCTGGCCCTGCTCCTGGGTTACGCTGAGAAGGGGATTGAGACTGGGCGTGGAGGCATGTGCCTATAATCCCAGCTCTTGGTAAGCTGAATACAGGTGCATCACTATGAGTCCAACCAACAGAGCAGTGAAACTCTGTTGACTCTATAGACCCTGTACTAAAATACAGAAAAAAAATTCAAAGTAGAAAACCACACCTTTCACAATAACACCCCCCAAAATGAAATAATTAGGGATCAATCTCACAAAGGAAGTAAAAGATTTATACAATGAAAATTATAGTAGTCTTAAAAATGAGAATAAGTAGAATTTCAGAAAATGGAAAGATATTCCTTGATTCTAGATAGGAAAATGCAACATTGTGAAAATGGCAAAACTTCCAAAATTGCTACACAGATTCAATGCAATCCCAATTAAAATACCATGAGTATACCTCACAGGTCTAGAGAAAAACATTTCTAAAGTTCATCTGGAACCAGAAGAGACTTAGAATAGCAGAAACAATTCTGGGTAACAAAGGGAAGGCAAAAAGCATCATTATCTCCAAGTTGAAATTGTACTACAAAGCTACGGTGATAAAAGCATGGTATTGGCAAAAACAAAACAAAGCAAAAAACCTGAGGATCAATAGAACAGAAGATGAAGACTCAGCTACAATCACATTCAGACACCTTATCTTTGACAAAAGGGCCAAACATGTTCATTAGAAGAAAGATAGCCTCTTTCAAAAATGGTGTGGGAAATATAGGCTTTCTTAAAACAGTCCCATGCTTATCACCATGTACAATACTACAGTCAAAATGGATCAAAGATTTAAATATTAAAAC
>PVKA01036031.1:0-22148 GCA_004027165.1 Ctenomys sociabilis
AAAGCACTGGAGGGCTTTAGTCACCGGACAACCCAGGCAGCCCCTCGGGTCTGCCAGAGATCCGAGGTAGGACAGGTCTGCCAGAGGTGCGAGGGAGGACAGGTCAGCGAGAGGTCCAAGGGAGGATGGGTCCCAGAACCCACGTTTGGTGCCAGAAGGTTCCCAGAACACAGGGAACAAGCATCTGGCAGACACGCTGGCCTGGATCCTGAGCACATCCTTCCCTTTGCTGGATACAACATGTAGAACGTGACTTTCAAGGTATGTGTGATGCTCTGCCTATAGCAGTGATGCCCATTAATCTGTGGGAGCAGCATTATGCAGGTGGGAGAAGAACTCATATCTGTATGTGCTATGTGGTGACATTCCCTGGATGCAGTGTGTTGGCATTGTGAAGTATGTTGACATGAATTGGGTGATATGCACGTGAAGGAAGAGCTAGCAGCACAGCTTTGGCAATGCACTGATTTACCAAGGCCCTGATCAAAATTGGGCATAAAAATGAGGGCTGGGATGCATCTGGTGCAAAACTCAAAAAAGAGGATGAGGGAGAGGAGGGGAGAACAGCAACCATTACAATAGGCCTCTCCTCATGCTCATGCTCTGGAGATACAGATTCATGGAGACCAAAGGCTGATTTGTCAGTGGGATCAGGTTTAGATCACAGTGCACACATCTCGCAGGAAGCAATGTGACCTCATTTAGCATGGAGAGCACCGCTTCTTTCTCAGTACTTGTAGGACACATTCACCAGGCTTGCTGAATCAGCTCTGGGTACTGATAAAGATGCCTGCACCTCCACCTCAGCTCTCCTTGGGCTTCACCTTTTTTGTATTTCAGGCTGTCCTGGGTTCAGATTGAATAGAGACCGAGACCATATGCATTTGAACTTTTTGAGCCTTTATGAGCTGGTTGGGTGGCTCGCCAGGGATCTCCACACAGGGAAGCACCAACCAGCCCCAAAACAGAGATAAGCATACTCTTTTCTAGCAAGAAAACTGAATCCTTCTGGACACAGCTACAAGGTGTTTGTGACTAGGTTTTCACAGCTTTTAGCAATAAGTAGAACTTGTCCCAGACGGGGCCTATTAAGCAAGCTATTTTTGCAATATATGGTCAGGTAGGAAACATATTTTCAGAGTAGATCCCAGGAAGATATTTTAGTGAGGACACAAGACTTCTCCTGGTAATTTCTCACAGATATAGCATGTAATGCAGTTCACCCCTTACAGAGATAGCAGGTTCACAAAGTAGTGCCCTTGAGTGAAATGAGAGCTGAAAGGTAAAGAGGGCCAGAGTGATTCCTTCCAGTGATGGCTGTTCTGGAAGCATTGTGTTTTGGCATCTAACAACCCCAGCCTCTCTCTAGCACCACTCACTCAGGACTCAGTTCTTCTCAACAGGAGTAGGGTTGGGAAGTGATGTGTGGGCAGGAGTAGAGGAGCTCTGTCCTGTGCCTGAGTGCCCTCAGACTGGTGAGAGGCCTGAGGCAGTGCCAGGGGAAATGCCCGCCTCTAGACCTCATGTCATGAGACAGCAGCTACATGAAAGCCATTGCTCCTACACAGATAACAGGCCCTGCTGCGGTGACAGTGAGCACAGGATGAATGCCCTGATCTGTCCTCTGTACTGCTTGGAGGACACAGACAGAAGAGAGGCACAATTCACAGACTGAGAGTGCTTAGGAGAAAGACTGGGCCTGCAAGCAGAATGGTTAGCCTGCCTGCAGTGCCAGTCTTCTGAGAATCACTGTAACTTTCATCCATGTGGTACCTTACTGAAAACTTGTGTCAAATTTTTTTTAAAAGGTTAAGAAGAACTTGTATGCAGCTCTGTGCAGACTCCCTGGGTTGAATCCTTTTTTACTTGTATGCACAAGCATGTGCACATGTGCACACATACACACACACACACACAACACTTTTGTGACTCAGTCCAGCTGACCAGTTAGTTATGCATTTTGCCTAAACGATTTTAGTCTTTGCTCTCATAAAGATTTGTGCAAGTTATATTTACCCTCTGATAATAAGCAGGAAAATAAATATTTAGTTGTGATTCCAGTTCTTCTGCTCAAGAACCTATGTGGTGCTTTCTCCCTGGCCCCAGAAAGCCCAGGGGAGTGCAGAACCCCTGCACCATCTCACATCCCAGGGCACCTGAGAAGAACATTCTGGAAAGGCTGTCTCAGCAGCCAGCTCCAGGCTACTAGTTCAGGAGTTCTTTATCAGGAGACTTCTATCGGACCCTCCTGCAGCTCCACCTGCTGTCCACTGTGTACACTGGAGTGTCTTCAGAAGGGAGAGACATGACATGCACTTTGGCCACCAGGTGTCATTAGTCCTCCTAGGGGTTTTGTATATCTAACTGCCTGGACCTTGACCATGCCTGATTAGTGAAAAATCAGTTCTCCCCACCTATTATGTTTTCTACTGGCTACAGAACTCCATATTTGGGCTCCATCTCCAGCCCTTTTCAATTTATTTTGAGACAGTTGCTAAACTTCTGGAACTGGACTCAAACTCAGAACTCCATTGCCTGGTCTTCTTAGATTGCAAGGATTACAGGACTATACTGCCATCCCTGGCTTCATCCACACTTTTGAGGGAGCCCCACGAAGTTGAGAGACACTACCTGCCTTCTCTAAGTCTCACAATGACCAGTACAGCATAGGTTTGAATGGAGTGCAACTTGATGCCAGAGACCACACCATCTGCAAGAGATGTAACAGCTGTGTGTCTGGTGAGTGTGTATGTGTGTGTGTGTGTGTGTTTCACTATGTTGCAAAACAGAGGTGCAATAGTGCTGAACTAACCCTTCAGCCATGTTTATTTTTGAGACAGTGTCTGTGTGAATCGCCCAGGCTGCCTTCAAGCTTGCAGTTGTACTTCAGCCTTCCCACACTCTGCTCTTTGACTTCATTGTTTGTTATTTTCCTGGTACCAGGGTTTGAACTTGGGACCTCACACTTGCCAGGCAGGTGCTTAAGCCACCGAGTGATCTCCCTGACCCCTCCAGCCGATTTTGAAAAATTGGCTAGAGTATTATTTTATCAGAGCCTTGGCATGTTAATTTTGCTTATCTTTTGTTTCTTTCACCAGATTTATATATTTTTCTCTATCTTTATGCCTAATCTCCTAATAGAACTCCCCTCTAAACTCCGCTGAGGAACTCCTCTTTTTCAGTAGTGTCTGTATTTCACCAAGTGAACAGCAGCTCATTCTGTGTGTAGTCACTTACCCTCCAGGGAAGATGTGTGCTTCCTGGCCTTCTGCTCCACTGCTGGCTGAGAAGGAGTCTCAGAGCAGCTGGGGGAGGGGGCAGCTGGTGAGGAAGAGCCACTGCTCAGGCTACTGCGGCCCTGGGTTTAGAAGGTGGCGCCATCTGAGAGGACACACGTGAGGGGTGCTTCACCTCTACACCCAGGGGACACCACTGCCCTGACACTTGAGCGTCTGTTGAGTGTCTCAGGTCAGCTAGCTTCACTGTTACCTTTAGTCACCCTGTGTCACATTCACACAACCATAGGGCTACCTCCCTTTTGCAGGCATTCGGCCCCATTTCTCACATGAAAGAACATGCTTTTTTCAGTTCGGGGGATGGAGCTCAGGATCTTTGCACTGAGCTACATCTCTAACCCTTTCTAAATTTTAACTTTTATTTTGAGGGAAGGATTTGTTCAGCTTCCAAATTACCCCAGCTAGGATTCAACTTGGATTCCTCTGGCTCAGCCTCTCAGAGTACTGGAATTACAGGTGTGTGCCTCCACAGCCAGCTTGAATGGGACTCTTTCACTTCTCCTCGTCTTGCTTTTTCTCTTCCTCCTCATGCTCCTTTAAAGGATACAGTATTCCAGAAAACAAAATAATAGGAATTGGAAAATGGTTGTTGTATTCCATAATTTTATATTCAAATTAGGTTACCAGACATAGCATAAACACACACAATTGGAAAAAAGAAATAAAAATTATAACAAATTAAAAAGAAGAAAAAGTTTTAGCATTAAATGCTCCTTTTAAGGACCATCCATTCCATTGAATAAGACTTCTTCATAAGATTTCTCTTTAGTTATTATATGCATAATAACAAGTTTGTGGTTTGAGAATGTACAATAATTGTCATTGTTTTTCTGTAGGCAGCTCAGCGAACCAAGTTCCAGCCCTGTGTGAGAAAAGATCACTCCAACTTTGAGACATCTTTGAATTTTCGGAATCACTGTGTGGGTGAGGTTATTTTGTCAAACTGTGCTCAAGGTTCAGAGCTTTCTATTTTTTCATGCCAGTCAACCCTTTCGATGGTACATCAATAGTGGCTCTGGGCAATGTGGGATTGACCCACTTGAAGAGGCCTCACAACTGCGCAGCCCAGCCATGTTGGCATATTCCAAGTCATATACCTCGCATGTGGACGTTCTGGCCCTGTCGAGGCCTTCTGGGCTTTGACTTCCTGAGGGGAGCACAGTCTCCTGGGTGCATGCTGAGGTCTGCATTCTATGCTTCTGCTATACAGATGAAGCAGCCACGGCTCCCGAAGGACAGCAGCTCACCCAGGCAGGCAGAACAGCTCTGGCCCAGTGCTGTCAGCCCCACACTGGGGGCTCTCAGCCAGCACGCTGCAGCTTAATTCCCCCAGCTGGTTGCTGCACCTCTCTGGGCTTCCATCCTTCATCCAAAGATCACAGAAGCTCATTGACCCTCCTGGCACCTGGGAAAGCAAGTTTGTCAGCAGCCTGGTGTGAGGACCCATCCCTCAGCCCACTCTGCTACCTGTTCACCCCAACTTCTCTTACTGGTTACTCTTCCCTCATGAGTCTCTGCAAGTAGAACCCACACTGTTCAGGGGCTGGTTCTTTGTTGTTTTGAGAAAGGGTTTCATTGTGTACTTCAGGATGGTCTTCAATTCACCATGTAACCCAGGCTAGGCTGACCTCAAACTCAGGTGCACCTTCGGCCTCAGCCTCCTGAGTGCTGGGATTAGGGCATGTGCCACCACAGCAAGCTGTGTGCTGAGTAACTCTTGACCAGACACTGAGTTTAAGCTGATGATGGCTGAGTGAAGTTTGTATTGGGTGGTTTTTTGTTTGTTTTATTTTTGAAAGCATCTGAATTTCTTTACTCTTTATGAGTCAGAAAATTCTTCCTGGAATAAATAATTATGTCTGACCTTAAAGACAATGAGACTCTGTAGTAGAGTGTATGAGATCTAGAGTATAGTCTCCCTTTCCTCAAGCAGAAAAAAGGAAATACAGTGGGTTTTGTTTGAATAACTGCATCTAGAGGAATTTCATTTATCTAGTCTAAGTTTGTGCATTCCTGCTAGGGGCGAGACCAGGGCACAGCACTTGGCACAATACTAGAAAGACCAAGTCACCATCCTCAGGGCATACCTACAGTTGTGGTGGTGCTTGAAGGCATTTCTAGACATTCTTCTAGGAACATCTGTGAGGGCTGCAGTGCTAAAATATGTTTAGTGTGAGACCCGGGTTCAACCTCAGCACACGCAAATATTCATGCACATGCACAGGCGCAGGCACCTGCTGGTCCTATCATGAGTGTGGTCAGGTGGCTTCCAGGGCCTCAGCCAAGTGCCCAGTGCTGACACGTGTACTTCTATAGGTATGTGCAAGGTTGGGGTTCTCAGGCACCTCATAACAGATGTCTGAACTGAATAATACAATGGTGCAGACTGAAAGCACAGCTTTGATTTTTTTTTTAATTTTGTTTTGTATTTAGGACATTGTGGACTGAATATACAAGGTCTCACTGTGTCGATCGGGGACTTGTGGTGATCCTCCTGTTTACAGCCTCCCAAGTGCTGGGATTATAGGTGTGCACCACCATGCCCATTATCATTCACTCTTTCAGTGTGTCCCAGGGGTGACACCTGCATGGCAGGCCCTGGGATCGAACTCCTGGCCCCACCATCTTCCTCGGCAGGTGCTTCACTCCACTGAGCTATTTGGCCAGCCCTGTGAGCACAGCTTTGGACAGCAGTAATCCACAACATTGCGTGCATGTGGCGCTCATGCAGTCTGCAGTGGTCACAAGCAGCAAAGACAATACACATAGCTATGGAGTTCTAGGGTGCTTCTAAGGGAATGTTTGTTAAAGGGGTCCTTAATAAATTGGATTCCTGAGGGCCAGAAAGATAGCTCAGCTCACTAAGTCCCACTTAGGCAGTGCAGGGACTGAGATACCAGACCTCACAGTATAAGCCTTGCTGACCTCACCCTCTGAGTGTGCTGTGCTGGCTACAGAGTGTGGGCTTGGTGGCACACACCTGTAATTCCCGGGTGGGAAAGCTAAAAGCAGGAGGATCACTATAAGTATGAGCTGTGTAGAGAGACATTATACCAAATATATTAACATAAAGAATAGTTAAATATATAAAAAAATAAATTGGAGTCCTGGGGGAAGAAAGAGGTTGTGCTCTCCTGGTGAGCTCTGTGGCCTCCCCCAGGAGCAGAAAGAAGGCAGAGGCTGTTGTTGGCCTAGGAGTGGGCAGACTGTTCTGTCCAGCCAAAGAAGCTGTGCGCTGGCTCAGCCATAATCAAAACACTTTGAATAACATGTCTTTGGCTCTCGGTTGTTACCCGCAGCTTCTCCATCATCTGTGTTGCCAGCCCCTTTGTATATTCAAGAAGCCTGACATGGAGACTGCCTTGGCAGCTGGGACTGATTGCTGGCTGGCAGGAACAGAGTGGAAGTGCAGGTCGGATACTGGCACTCATTGGGTGACTGATAGGAGATTGGCGAGGCTGCCCTGGCAGGACCCTAGCAATCTGTCACCCTCTCAATCCTTGGTCTTGTTTACAGATTGTGAAGTTCAGGCCTGACTCCACAGCACAGTGCATGTCAGAGTGGAGGATGTGGAGCTGCTATTTTTTCAAAATATCTACAGGGGGAGGCATTTCTCCACCAAAATTAGAAGCCTGTCATTTGAAGGCTGTTGCTTCTGACTCTGGAGGGAGTATGTACCTTACTTTGGCATATTCAATGTGTTTATCACAGGGTCTCAGTACACAGCTGGGACTCATAGTGATCCTCCTGTTTTAGGCGTCCACAGTGCTGGGATTACAGGCATATGCCACCACTCTGGAACTCTGTGGCCTACTCTGTGGGCCTGAAGTGTGACCAGCAGTCTTGCGGTACCAGGGATTGAAATCAGGTCCCTAAGCATACCAGGCAGGTACTTAGGTGACTGAGTTCTCCCCGCAGCCCACTACTCAGAGTTCTAAGGAAACCTTTGGTCCTGTAGACTTTTGACAGAGATCACAAAGTCAGGGAGGGCCACCCAGCTGGCCTCTCAGAAGAGGAATTGTCTGAGACACCAGGTGTGGACCCGGGTGTGGACCTGCTGCAGCCAGGTGTGCAGGGTGCCCCCTTTGCATCTTTTGGCCTTCTTTCCATGCTCTGTGTCCTACTCCTGTTATCTGTCTTTGCTTTTGCCCTTTATATAGTCTTAAGGTGCCTCCATTTTCCTTGAGAGCAGGAGTTGTGACGCCTCCTGCTTTGCTCTTGTTACTCAGGATGGCTTCTGCTATTCTAGGTCTCCTCAGGTTCTGTATGGATGTTAGGTGTGTTTTCCATAGTTCTGTGAGGAACCCTGTTGGTATTTTGATTGTGGCTGTGTTGAACATGTTATATTTTGGAGTTATGGCCACTTTGATGGCATCGGTTCTGCCTATTCAGGGACAAGGGATCTCTGTTTTGTAATATCCTCTTCAGTCTTCTTTTCCCAGAGCACTGTAGTTTTCACTGTAGAGTTCTTTCACTTCTTTGGATATTTTCATTCCTAGCTACTTCATTTCTCCTGATGCTATTGTGTATGATATTCCTACCTTTTTCTTAGTGCACTCATTGTTGGTTTACACAAATGTTAACTTTTTGTGTCAGTTTCATATTCTGCTATATTACTGAAATTGCTTATGAATTCCAAGTTTTCTGTGGAATTCTTTGGGTCTTCTATGCATAACAAAAGTCATCCATAAATAATGATACTATGGCTTCTTCCTTCCCATTTTTATCCCTTTTCTTTATATCTTTGCCTTCATGCTCTCACTAATGTTTTGAGTACTGTGGTGAGTGGAAGTGTTGATATGGACACCCTTGTCTTGTTCATTATTTCAGAAGGAAAGCTTCCAATTTTATTTTGATGTACTGTGATTATGCCCATTGTTTTGTCATCAATCATCTGGATAGATTCAGATAAGGCTCTCTAGTACCTGGTTTGTACAGATTTTCTTGATGCAGGGGTATTGGATATTGTCAGAACCTTCTGTTTTGCTTCTCTTCATACCATCATGTGCATTTGTCTATACTGCTGCTTATGTGGTGTATTACATTTCTTGGTTTGTATATATCAATCCTTCCTTGCAACAGTGAGATGCTGCCTATTTGGTTAAACATGCATGATTTTTTAGAGGATGTTTTTCAATGAGGTACTAGATGATGATACTAGTCAATATTTTGTCAAGATTTATTTGTATGTTTGTATGTATGTATTATGTCATTGGTCTGCTACATAAGTTGGATTTGTAGGGATTCTCCTGTTTTTAGCCTCTGAAGCTGTAGGATTAGATATATGTGCCACCACACCCATTCTCAATTGCCATCACAGATCAATCCCTGGCCATGGTGCTGTGCCAAAGCAGATGTTTTAGAAACCTGAGCTATTTGGCTGTTCCTCATTTATATTTATTCAGGATTTTGGCCTATAGTTTATATTTTTACTTAGGTTTTTTCCTAGATTTGGGATTAGAATGATGCCAGCTTTCACAAAAGACTGTAAACACTCTTTCCTATGGTTTCATTGAAGATTTGGAAGAGTATCTAGGATATGTCATCTTCAAGTATTTTGTTATATAAATACACGGTAAATCTACCAGGTCCTGGGGTTTGTTTTACAGGTTACATTTTTCATGAGTGTTTGTTGGTTGTTGGATGGCTGAAAGGTATTTTGACATGTGAGGGACCCAGGGAAAAGAAAGAGAACAGAGTTGACATTAAGAAGAACAGCAAGCAAAGCTCTTCATTGTTCAACCTATATATATTGGCCAGGATCAAGGTTTCCATTCTCATGTTTGTCTTAGCTGTGCAGCCCTGTCTGTCATCAGACACCCCAGGCTTTGAAGCAGTTGGAATGGCTCTCCACACTGCCCCAATTTCATTGCTTGTTACTGGATTATTCAAAATATTTATTTCTTCTGGGTTTAATTTTGGTATTTCTATGAATCTAGGAATAAGACTACTTCTTCAAGATTTCCAAATTTGTGGAATACAGTTTTTCTGGATAGCAGTCAATTTTGGATTTTGAAAATATCTATTGGGATTTAACGCTCTTCATTGCTATTTCCAGTGATGGGAAATTTTTTTGTCTTTGTTTCCTTAAGCTTGCCTATTTTATGTATTCTTTTGAAGAACTAGCAATTTGAGTTTTTTTTTTTTTTAGTCTCAATTTCATCAGTTCCTCTCTGATCTTCATAATTTCCGTCCTCAATTTCAGATTGAGCTTGGATTATTGTTATTCTTTACAATCTTGAGGTTCTTCATTGGGTTACTTATTTGGGCTCACTCTGTCTTTCTAGCATAAGCATGGATTGTGGTAACCTTTCCTCTTAGGAGTGCTGTCATTGGATCACGTATGTGCTGGTGTGTCGTGCTGTTATCATTTGATTCCAGGAATGGTTTGGTCTCTTACTTGATTTCATGCGGGACCCACTGTGTGTTCATGAGTGTGTTACTAATTTTCCAGGTATTTGTCTTTTTTCTGTGGTGGACTTCTATTTTCATTGCACAGTGGTCTGATATTAAATGTGGGGGTGATTTCCCTTCTTTTCTATTTATTTAAGCAGGCTTTGTGAACTAGTAGGCCTACATCTTACAAATTACCACCAATACAAACATCACGGGTGACCTCAATGCCCCATTTATAGAAGAAGATAGCTCATTTAAAAAAATCTGTGAAGAAACATCTCAGCAGAACCACAACACTGAGCATTAGGAGTTAAAATAGGTTTCTACAGATTGTGTTTACTTATGACAGTAACATATACAGTCTTCTTAGCAACATACTGAAATTGCTTAAACGTAAGACTTCAGCTAAGCGAAATAATCCAAACACTAGCAGGTGATGCACATGGAATAATACATTTGTTTCTAGAAATCATAATAAAAATATTTGTGTTTTGTGTGTCCGGCATTTTTAATTTTAATGTGGTTTTTTTAATCATGGTTGACATTCTGCATATATATGTTGAACTGTTTTCTAATACAGCACTTAGTAGTTTCTCTATTATGATTTCTACAAAGAAATTCTATGTATATCACATTCTAGTTTTCCTCTAACTTCAGTTGGCCTTAGATTCATCTTAGTGACATCTGAAAGCTGTGGAATGAATTTTTCTTGCTCTCCCATCATTTTAAAGCCTTTCTGTTTTTAATGTTGATTTTATTTTTTTATTAATTTTATTAAGAAACAAATAGCAATGACACAGTTTCAAAACAGGTTAGTAGGAGAGTTTCAAGAATGAATATATTGCATATTGTTGTTTTTGTAGTACTAGTTTTTCATAGTACAGAATGCAGACACGATATCCTGTTCAAACACTATTAGTACTGATCTTTCTTCTCTTTGAGTTAAGAGAAAGTACCTATATATCTATCATAGCTATTTTGTATATACAGATACAAAGAACTCCTTCATTTGTATCCCCTTTTTGTTTAGTTTCATCAGAGATGGGCATTCCATTGCCATTTAATATTGTAGGTTTGTGTATTCAGCAAAATAATGCAATATACTGCAGTAGACCATAATAGCAGTGGATTATTTCATAGAATTGGCAATGTCAGAAGTTGTTGACTTGAGGCTTTGGTAGCTCAACATATTAGTATGGCTTTACTTTTTAATACCTCATCTTTATACTTTTCTGCTGGCTGGTTAAGATCAAGATAAAGGAGGACCTATACAACAAGAAATGTAAATTTGTATGTGAGAAGATCAGTCATATCCCTTCAGGAATTACTCTGAAACTCAGTTCCACAGTTTCTAGATCCTTTGTCAGTGTCAGCCATGTAGATGTGTCATGGACATTGCTTCAACAGTTTCCTCTCTTTGAAAGCCTGAGAGAATGTTTTCTCTCCATGTGTCTCTCAGGTACACTCTACATCATTGATCACTTTCCTCCGTGGACCCATTATGTCCTTGATCAGAAAATTTGGTATAAAACTGGAGTTACAGGATGCTACTGTAGGTTCTCCTATGTCCTGTGTCCTCACTGACTTTGAAAGTTAGGGAGAAAATGTTATATATCCTTGAAGCCCTTTTTTTCTCTAATTTTTGTACTGTAAACTTAAGTTGTTAATTCTCCAGAAGAAAAGGTTAAGGGTCCAGGGAGATGGCTCAGAATAAGCACTTCCCTGGTAAGCATAAGGGACTGAGTTCAATATCCAGTTTCACCAAAAAAATAGAAAAGAAGGTTAATGTTACTACCCTGTAATGTAGGCAGTTGTGCTGAACCTCACTATCTGTCTGAATATCAAACACATTATACATAACATGGAGCAGATATTTTCCATCAAGTATGTTTTTTGTTTCTATTTCCATCAAGTATTGATATGTTAAACTTTTTATCCCTATAGAATGTGAAGAAAAAAATAAAAAACATTTAAAAATAGTAATAAACAATTACATATTTCACACATAAATGTAGATTCCTGCTATTTCACACATATACAGCAGGACTGTACTATGATTTCTTTCTTGTCTCTAGTTATCATTCATTACCCTTTTTATTAAACAAACATTTACTTGAGAGACAGTAGAGCAATAAATGATATGCCATTAGAAGAAGTACATATTTAGACGACCAGAAAGACAGGAATTCCAAGAATGTTCCTAGTATTACACATGGCTATCTTCAGTGCAATTGGTTAGTTCACAGGTATCAGCATATATATTTAGGCAGGGTAAGAATCCTACCAATTAACTGCTAGTTTCAAAAGCCTGCTGAAGATTCTCAGGATCACTGTTGTAACCATTTTGTTCATAAAAATGGATGTTCTTCCCCCTGTCATGTTTCCTAGCTTTTCTCATTGCCCTGTCTTCATTGTTTAATCCTTAGGTTCACTTTCCTTTTAGTTGTGTTACACCTTTCTATTTTTATTTCTTCTTTTGAGTTCTTACACTAGGGAGACTATATGATATTTACACATGCAGGTCTCATTCATTTCTCTTCTGAGTATATCTTCAAGTGACAATCACTTGAATACAAATGTTTCAAATTTATGAATCTTTATAACTGAGTAATACTCCCTTATATGAAAATACCATATCTGTTTCATCCATTTCGCAGGTGAGGGGAATTTTCTTTGTTTCCAAGATTTAGCTATCACAAATTGTGCTGCAATAAATGCACATATATTACTATAATACGGTGTTTTCAGTTCCTCTGGGAAAATTCCCAGCAGGGGGATAGCTAGTTCGAATGGGATTTCCAGTCCTAGTTTTTTAAGGAGTCTGCACTCTAATTTCCATATTAGTTACCTCAGCCTACCTTCCCACCAGCAGTATTCCTTTTCCCCACAGCCTCTCCAACATTCGTGGTTGGTTGATTTGTTTATGGTAGCCATTCTTTCTGGAGTGAGATGGTATCTCAGTGTTGTCTTCATTTGCATTTCGTGGATGGCTTCCGATGTGGAACATTTTTTCATATATTTATTTACTTCTTTAATATTGTCCTCTGAGATGTGTGTGTTCATCTTGCATCACCATTTCTGCTTTGGGTCTTTAAATTTTGGAGCCCTAATAATTTTTAGTTTTTTATAAATTCTAGAGAGGGGACCTTTACCTGAGTACTAATTAGTCAAGAGTTCTTCCAAATTTGTGGATTGTCTTTTCACTTTGTTGGTAATTTCTTTTGATGTGCAAAATCTCCTCTATAAGAGGAGGTCCCAGTTGTTAGTTCATTCTAGCATTATCTGTATGATTTGATTTTTGTTCATGAACTCTTTCCCTACCTCTGTGTCTTCAAGAGTTCCTCCTGCTTTCTCTTTTGGAAAATTGAGTGTTTCTATTGTAATGTTTAGATCTTTAATGCATTTTGACTTTAGCTTAGTACATGGTGATAGATCTGGTCAAGTTTTAGTTTTCAGTATGTGGAGAGCCAGTTTTTCCAATACCATTTATTAAAGAGGCTATCTTTCTTCCAGTAAGCATGTTTGGTCCCTTTGTCAAATATAAGGTTTTCTGCCAATAACATGCTGGCTTTATCATAGTAGATTTGTAGTATAATTTCAAGTCATGAATTATATTGCCTCCTGCCTTGTCTTTGTTTCACAGGACTGCCTTTGTTATTCTAGGTCTTTTCTGGTTCCAAATAAATTTTAGGAACAATTTCTCTAGGTCTGGGAGGTATGTTGGTGGTATTTTGATAGGGATTTCATTAAATCTGTACAACAATTTTCGAACATGGTCATCTTCACAATATTGGTTCTTCCTGTCTAGGAGCAGGAAATATCTTTCCATTTTCTGAAATCCTGTATGATTTTTTTTTCAGAGTACTGTAATTTTCATGGAATAGATCTTTGACTTCTTTAGTTAGATTAATTTCCTAAGTATTTCATTTTCTGCAGTGCTATTGTAAAAGGTATTATTTCTCTAATTTCCATCTCACTGTGTTTGTTATCTGTGTAGAGGAAGGCTATTGACTTTTGGGTATTTACTTGGTATCCTACTATGCTATTGAATTTGTATATCAATTCTAGTAGCTTCTTGGTGGAGTATTTTGGTCTTCCAAGTAGAGTATCATATCTTCTGCAAATAACAATAGTTTAATTGTTCTTTACCTATTCTTACTAATTTTATTTCTCTCTCTTATCTAATGCCTCTAAATAATGAATCCAGAACTATATTGAATAGGAGTAGTGATCAAGGGCATCTTGGACTTGTAGATCTAAGATGAAAAAATTTCAGTTTTTCCCCATTTAGAATTATGGTACTCATTGGGTTGTCATAGACAGCTTTTATCAGATTGAAGTAGAGGCCATCTATTCCAATTTTCTTTAGGACTTTGAATATGAATGAGTGTTGAACTTTGTCAAAAGCCTTTTCTGCATCATTTGAGATAATCATGTGGTCTTTGAATTTGGCTCTATTGATATAACATATTACATTTATAGATTTGCACATATACTGAATTGTCCTTGCATCATTTGGATGAATCCTTCCTGGTCACGTTGCACAATGTTCTTGATGATTTTCTGTATGCTGTTTGCTATGAATTCACTTAGGATTTTTGTATCTGTGTTCATGAGGGAGACTGGCCTATAGTTCTCTTTTTTAACTGCATCTTTCCCAGGTTTTGATATCATTATAGTACCCGCCTGCAGCTATGATTTTGTGAGAATTCCTTCCTTTTCAATTTCATAGAAGTGTTTGAGGAATATAAGATTATATCTTCTGCACATTTCTTGTTTCTGTTTAGCACTCAGGACCTGGACTTTATGTGTCGGTAGGTCTTTTACTACATTTTGAGTTTCGCTGGCTATTATTGTGGTATTGAGAGTTCTTATATGTTCTTGACTCAATTTTGGTAATGTGTACCTTTCTAGAAATCTGTCCATTACTTCTGTATCCTCTAGTCTGTGAGAGTAAAGATTCTGAAAGTAGCTATTGATGATCTTCTGAATTTTAACTAGTTCTGTGGTAATTACATCTTTTTCAGTGGCATTTATGCTTTCCTTTTTGAAGTATATCTCTGGTCCACATGGGAGAAAGAGAAGATTTATTAAGAAGATATCCCAAAATTGCCATCCCTTTTTCAGGAGATGCGGGGCCTGGCTTCCTGTGTGTGGCACTGGTCCTTGTGTTGACCTAGGGTACTTCAATGCCCCATCCTCTTGGGAATGGCAGGAAAATCAAGGTCATCCTGAGGAACATATGCCAGTTCACTCATCTCTCAAGCTAAACTTACACTCAGCAGGAGAACAAGAGGTACCATAATGCTCACGCCAGGTCACTGCATGCCTTCTGTGTGCATCGGTTAGAGATGTGCCAATCTCAGGTCCGTGCCTGCTCTTGTACTTTCCCCTGTGTGCTTGCACATTGCTCTGGTGTTAAAGAGATGCACCATACAGAAGGCATGGTCATTTTGCCCACAGGCAGCATCTAAAAGAGAAAATTAAAATTAAAATTTTCTATGCATGAATCTGATCTCATGTTGCCTGCTCTCATGGGCTTCTGGGCTCCTAAGCTCCTGGTAGGCTACTGGGTTCTTGTGGTCCTGGTGGGCTCCTGTGCTCCAGGGATCCTGGGGAGCTCCTGTGTTAAAGGGTTCCTGGGATTTTGGACTATTGGGAACATGGACTCTTGGGCTCCTGGGCTTTTCAACTCCTGTCCAGCTCCAGGGCTCCTGGAATCCTGCACACCAGGATTCCTGGGCTCCTAGACTCCTTGGATATTGCTCTCTTGGACACCTGGGCTACAGGGCTACTGGGTTCCTGTGGTCTCCTCGATTGCTGGGCCCCTTGACTACTGGGCTACCGATGACTTTCTGATGGTTTCCTCTCCTGCTATGTGACTGAGCTCCTGTACTCCGGGATCCTGTTGAGCTGCTGGGCTCCTGGTCGGCTCCTGGGATCCTGGTGGCCTCCTGGAATTCTGGTGGGCTCTGGTGTGCTTCTGGTTTCTGGGACTCCTGAGCAACCGAGCTCTTGGTTTTCTGGGTTCCTGATGGGCTACTCGTGGCCTCCTGGGCTCCTTATCTCCTGGTTAGCTCTTGGCCTCCTGGGCTGTTTGGCTCCTGGTGAGCTCCTGGATGTCTTGGCTCCTTGAGGGTCCCCAAGCTCTTAGATGATGGGCTCCTGCGCTTCTGTTGGGCCCCTGTGTTACAGAAATCCTACGTTTTTGGCTTCTTATTTTTTGGCTCCAGGTAGTGTCAACATGATTGATGGGAGCCCAGGAATGCAGAAGCCCAAGAGCCCAGGAACCCAGGAGCCCACGAGCATACCAAGACACCAGAATCCCAGGAACTGAGGAGCCCAGGAGCCCAGGAGTGGCTTTGAGTTTGGCAAATTTGAGCTGGGATTGAGTCCTGCTGGTTCTCTGGTGATGCATGATCATGCTTTCATGGCTTGTGTCTCAGAGATGGTGCTTTGACCTGGTTCATTCACACAGTCCCTTTATGTGAGGACAGAGCAGTGCCCCTCTCCTGACCAAGGACCAAGACAGCCGTTGGTGGTATGTCTGGGCTTCCACTAGTTGGAGAAACCTCTGTGTTTTTGCATAGATTTTTTTTCATTGTTATGGCCCTTCTCCCTACTTTATTATTTTAGTAAATGATTTTATTTGCCTGGCACACACTTAAGTATTTTCATTGTATAATTTGAGATTTTGAAATATTTTGAACTTTTAAATGTTCGGGATATTCTTCTTTGTTTTAGAGGTTTTTTTCTATTGTTTTATCTTAATGTTAAAGCATTTTCTAAGTAGAGTCCAATGAGTTGGTGAACAGTTCATTGTTGTATAAGTTTTAATTCAATGTACAATGGTGCAGATGAAGGAAGACCCCTTGTGTTTATTTTCAGCCACTCTGCCTCAGTGGGAGGAGGCCAGAGTTTTGGTGAATGGTTATGTCCTCCTTATGGAATTGGCTCCCTGCCCCTGGACATGATCCTTTCTACACAGACCTACTTCCTGATTTACCTTTAGCTTTCCAGGCTACTTTTTTCTCCTGAGCCTTCTAGCATCTCCATTCTTTCTCAACCTTCTTCAGGGTACTTTTATTTTTTTCTTTTTTGGCCAGGTCCTTTCTGTGTATTTCTGGAAAACTCACTGAGATTGTTCTGTCTCAGCCTCCCATATGGTGAGATTAGAGTTGTGAGCCTTCACATACAGGTCTTTGTTTTTTTTTATGGTGGTACTGAGGATTGAACTCAGGAATCAGTACTTGGTTGCCAGGCCCTTATTCTACGGAGATACGTCCCTGCCTCCCCATGATCTCCTACAGTCTATTTTTAATCATATTCTTTTAAACAAACTCTCCTAATTCTTGAAGAGTAAAGGATTTGCTTAAAGCTCTTAGCATAATTATTTTATGTTTTTTATTGTGAAGACAGGATCTCACTGTGAAATTCATAGTCCCCTTGAAATTACCATATTTATGTGTCCCAGACTGACATCAAAGTCATAGGAATTGGCCTTCCTTAGTGCCCTGAGTATCAGGATAACTTATCAGTTGACTTTTATTTGCAAAAACAAAAAACAAAAAACAAAAAACTTTTGCTTTTTGCTGACTGCCAGATTTCTCTCACTGGGATTTAATTTGACTTCATGTCCCTTTTACTTTCACCACAGGGGATTTCAGCATGAGACTTGTAGCTGCAGCGGAGGCAATGGAAGTGGAAGTCCCTCAAGGCAAGACATCCAGGTGACAATAAAGGCCGCCTGAAAGCTGTGCTGTTTCCCAGGCTCCTGTATGTAAGAAGCTCCAAACAGTGGCCTATGCCAAGCTGCTGGAGGCTGGCTGACCTGGAGCAGGGGTGGGGCTATGCCCAGGGCTGGAGCTGCTGGGCTTTGGAGCAGAGACCACTGGGCTGGGTGGATTCTCCCTGTGGGAGGGTGCTGGAGGCAGAATAAGTGCGGCATCTCCTTTTGGTGCCTCCTTGGCCCATGTTCAGTGCTTACCAGAGAGAGACTGTCGCTGTGATGCCCCCGGGTGGGATCAAAGTGAGCTGTCTCTTGGATAGATAGGAGTTCCTTTGAGCATCAAGGTCAGACCCCAGGAGGAGAGGATTGGGTGTGGGGGTTTTGTGCATGGGTTTCACCACACTTTCAGCCCCTGTTTGCAAAGTAGAGGACCTTGCTGTACCTGTGGCTGAAGTTTCCACTGTGAGTTGTCATAGTGAACTGTACAGTGGAACAAGAGTTCCTACTTCTGTCAGGGAGAGGCCCAGACAGGGGAGGATTGGGTGTTTGTATTCTGTGTATGGTTGTCACCAGTCACCAGTCACTGTCTCAAAAGTACAGTGTTTGGTCTTGCCTGTGACTTTCCTTCTAGTGGGTGTATCAAAGTGAGCTGTCTCTTACAGTCCTGGGGTCACTAGGGACAGACCCCAGGGAAAGAAGATTGGGTGAGAATGCTGTGTGCATGTGTGTTTCCCCACTGTCTGTCTCTGTCTGGGAAGTAGAGAGCTTGGCTATGTCTATAGCTGTACTGCCACTGGCATGTGTCACAGTGAGGTGAGTACAGGGAATGTTCTTCCCGTTGGTGCCAGGGAGCGGCCCAGTCATCAGTAGTTAGGGTTTTGCTGTTGAATCAATGGGAGTCACCCTGATATTAGTCCCTGTCTGGGAGGTAGAGAGTTTCCCATTAGATGGTGGAGTGTGCTGTGTTGTGGGGAATGAGTTCCTCCTGATATCAGGGAGAGGCCCAGGCAGGGAAGGATTGGTTGCACGTGTTGTGTGCATGGTATTCACCCCCCTGCTAGTCACTGTCAGGGAAATACAGTGTCTGGTTTTATGTGGCTTTCCTGCCACTCAGTTGTGTCAAATGGAGCTGTGTAGAGAGAAGTGAGATCCTGCTGGTGCCAGGGAAGGGCCCAGGAAGGAGAGGATTGAGTGTGGCTATTGTGTCCATGGAGGTCACACCACTCTCAATCCCTGTCTGGAAATTAGATGTTTGTGGCAATACCAACACTGGGTGGTATAAAACTGAGCTGTGTAGAGGCAATCGAAGTCCTGCTGGTCCAGCAGGAGAGGATTAGCTGCAGGTGTTGTGTCCATGTGGATCACCCTACTGTCAGTCCCTGTCTGGAAAGTAGACTGTTTGGCCTGTACTGCCTCTGGATGGTATCTCAGTGAGCTATAAAGAGGGAAGGGAGGTCCTGCTGTTTCCAGGGAGAGGCCCAGGCTCGGGAGGATTGTGTGCAGGTATTGTGTGCATAGTAGTCAACCCACTGTCAGTCACTGTCTCAGTAGTAGTGTTTGGTCTTGGCTTAATCTTTTCTTCCAGTGGGTGGTGTTAAAGAGAGCTGTCTCTTACAGTTCCTGGGGTCACTAGGGACAGAAC
This sequence comes from Ctenomys sociabilis, assembly GCA_004027165.1. NCBI lineage: Eukaryota > Metazoa > Chordata > Mammalia > Rodentia > Ctenomyidae > Ctenomys > Ctenomys sociabilis. The sequence goes on from PVKA01036031.1 coordinate 19,064, forward strand.
CCAGGGAAAGAGGACTGGGTGAAGACTGTTGTGCACGTGAGTCTCACCAATGTCAGTCTCTGTCTGGGAAGTAGTGGGCCTGTGGTGCACCTCATGTTTCTATGCAGAGGTAGTTCCTGCTTTCCCTTAGTCGGTGGTTGTCTGATTTAGGGCAGTGGTGGGCAAGGCTCAGAGCTGTATCTGCTTGGCTGGGGAGCAAAGACCATTTGATGTTTGTGTCAAATGGGCTGATTGGATGCTCCCTGTGGGAGTGTGTTGGAGGCAGACTAAATGTTGCATCTCTTTTGGGTGCCTCCTTCACCCAAGTACAGTGCTTGCCTGGCAGAGACTTTAGGAGTGCTGCCACAGGGTTAAATCAAAATAAGCTGCCCCTTAGACTGATAGGAATTCCTATGGGCATAGAGTTAGAACCCAGGACAGGATTTGGTGTGGAAGTTGTGTTCATGGGTGTCACCCTGCTGCCAGCCCCTCTCTGGAAAGAGGAGGGTTTGGCTCTGTGTGTGTCTGAGCAGCCACTGTGGTTGTCACAGTGTAGTAGGAAGGAGTTCGTTCTGGTGCCATGGAGAGTCCCAGGAAGGGGTGTAATGGGTGTGCATGTTGTGTGCATGGTAGTCACCCCGCTGCCTATTACCTCTTCAGAAGTATGGCATTTGGTCTTGTCCTTGACTTTGCTGCCAGTGGGTTGTATCAAAGTGAGCTGTCTCTTATAGTTCCTGTGGGCACTAGGGATACACCCCACGAAAAGAGGATAGAGTGAGGGTGTTGTGTGCATGGTTGTAATCATGCAATCAGTCCCTGTGCACGAAATAGAGTGTTTGGTTATGGGTATGGATGTTTTGCCACTAGGATGCATTGGAGTGAGCTGAGTAGAGGGAAGTTATGTCCCACTGGTCACAGGGAGAGGCCCAGACATCAGTAAATTTGGTGCTTCTATTGATTCTATGGGAGTCACCCTATTTTCAGTCCCTGTCCGGGCAGTAGAGGGTTTGCTTGTGAGGGCAGCTGAGCTACCACTCTTAGGTGGTGGAGTGTGCTGTGTTGTAGGGAAGGAGTTCCTGCTGGGACCAGGGAGATGTCCAGGCAGGGGAGGATTGTGAATGGATGTTATGTGCATGATAATCACCCTACTGACAGTCACTGTCTGGGGAGTACAGTGTTTCATCTTGCATGTGCCTTTCCTGCCATTCAGTTGTGTCAAATGTAGCTGTGGAGAGGTAAGGGCCGTCCTGCTGGTTCGAGGTAGAGGCACATGTAAGAGAGGATTAGATGAGGTGATGTTTTCATGGGAGTCACACCACTGTCAGTCCCTGTCTGCAAAAGAGAGGGTTTGGCTGTGGCTATGGCAGAGCAGACACAGGTTGTTATCAAAGTGAGCTGTGTAGAAAGAAAGAAGGTACTTCTTGTTCTAGGGAGACGCCAAGACAGAAGAGAATTGGGTGCAGGTATGGCATCTATGGGGGCCATCCCAATGTCAGTCCCTGTCTGAAAAGTAGAATGCTTGGCATTGGCTATGTCTGTCCTGCCTTTGAGTGGTATCTACATACCTGTAGAGCTGTGAAGAGGAAATGGAAGTCCCGCTGGTTCTAGGGTTAGGCCCAGGAAGGGCAGAATTGGGAGTAGGTATTGTTTCTGTGGGGGTCACACTGCTATCTGTCAGTGTCTGGGAATTAGTAAGTTTTGATGTGGCTGTAGTGGCACTACCACGGGGTGGTATGAAAGTTATCTATGTATAAGCAAGGGAGGTCCTGATGATGCCAGGGAGAAGACCATGCAGGGGAAGGTTGGTTGTGGGTGTTTTGTCCATGGGAGTTACCCCACTGTCTGTCCATGTCTGAGAGTAGAGAGAGTGGCTGTTCCTATGGTAGTAGTGCTACTGGGTGCTGTCAGAGTGAGCTTGGGAGACTGGAAGGCACTCCCACTGTCTCTTGGAGGATACCCAAAGAGGACAGGATCTTTTGTGGGATAGTATCCATTGGTGTCATTTCACTATTGGTCTCTGTCCGATAAGCAGGGGTTGCGGTGGTGGCTATGAAGTGCGATGAGGGCCTTGGAAGGGCTGATGAGCATTAGTGGGGCACAGTGGACGTGTGCTTCCTTCTAGACCCAGGATGATCTGAATTGGCCCCAGAAGCAGATGGCATTGGTGCCCGGGATGTCCTCGAGTTCCAGTCTTTTCTGTCCTCACCTTTCCATGTAGTAGTAGTGCCTAGAGGAACAATCCCTGAGAGAGGCAGGGGAAACTGTGGTGTCACTCTCCTTTGGACCCTTCAACTTTCTGGCCTTGCCCTTCCTTGTAGATGTAGGGGTATAGGAACAGCTCCTTGGATAGATAGAAAAGGACAGGGAGCATGCTGTGTGGTGATCTTTCACTTCCTTCCTGATCCCTGTAGGAATACTGGGTGGAACAGTAGATGCTGAGGCAAGAAGGAAAGAAGAGTTTGTATGCATGGCCTTGGCACCTGACTCTTACCTGTCAATGCACTGTTAATAAAATAGAGTGCTGTCTCCTTCATCTGAACTACATGTTCCCTGGTGACTTTGTAGCTCATTTGAAGAGGTGTTGGCAGCATCAGAAGTTTCCCTCCCCTAGGTCACACAAACGTGACCTTTCGTATTCCTGGTACCACATGCTCTTTTGTGAGCTCAGCACACTTCCATGTTTCTTCCTGTTTCAATACTGTGTCTGCCAGTTGCTTGTTCCAGGCTTTAAGCACATTTTGGTGCTGAACATGGGCTCTGGGAACCGACCTCATTGAGATCTCTGATGGAACTGTCCTCCCTCGGATCTCTGGCAGACCCTTCCTCCCTTGGACTTCAGGTGGAACTGGCCTCCCTTGGTCCTCTGGCTTACCTGTCCTCCCTTGGATCTGTGGAGGACCCGCCCTCCCTCCTATCTCTGGCAGGCTTTGGGTGCTGCATATTTTGCCCACTGGATAGAACCTGCTGGCCCTATCCAGGCAGCCCTCAGGTGGAGCTGTAGGAACTGGCAATGGCACTGCACTTGGGCAAGCTCACACCCAGGGTTGGGGGCAGGGAGCCAATACTTGGTCTCTGGAGCTCTCCCTGGGGATGTTTGCAGGAAGAG
>PVKA01036032.1:0-22150 GCA_004027165.1 Ctenomys sociabilis
CACACACACACACAAAATTAAAATGGTATGTATACCTGTGCACTCAAAGACTTGTCTATGTTAATGACACTTCAGATAAATCCTATTTGGGGACTCCTGCCAAGTATGATGGGTGCTGTGAGTAACAACCGGTAGGAGTAAGGAACTCCTGGGACCTCCCATACAGAGAACACCAAATTCAAAGTTCATTCTACCCAAGCTGCAGCAATCAGGACAAAATCTGGGGTCATAACTTCTGAGACACAGAGGCATAGATTTCTTCCAGGTGCTGTTGTTTCCCTGGCAGTGGTGCTGTGATGGTGTTTTGGAAGAGGTTAAGGTGTTCTGTCAGTGGTTTCCAAACCCAGTATTATACCATGACTCTAAACAAAGGGAAACCTACATCCTAGATTCCAAAAAGCCCGAGCTAGTCTATTCTGTCTTCCTCACTTCCCAAGTGCTTAGGTATGCATTGGTTTTTTTGGTTGATGTCTTCCAGACTGCAAATCGATGTGTTTTGGTGGCAGTGAGATATATGATGACAAGTTTCCATTATTATTTCACCTTAAATCCAACATCTCTGTACCTGTAATATCCTTAAATCTCTATTAATGGATAATAGACCCACATTTAGAAGAAATATACACAGAAAAAGATGTGGAGTCTGAATTGAATCCCTGAAATGCTGTATATACTTAATGGTAGCTGCCACACAAGCAGGCTGTCCTTTCTCCAGGAAGCTGTGAAAGAAAAGAACCTCATAGTGTGCAAGGCAAGAGATGGCAGAAGAATCTCTGCTTGTACTTGCTGGGTTTTAAAGTGTAAATTAGGTCATCAAACAGATTTTAACAAAGTGTGGTAGAGTAGAAAGAGTACCTGCCTCAGAATTAAGAGGCTTGTTTATCATGCCCGGCCATCATATAATTAGGGTGAAGGAATTAAAAAACAATTAATATCTTTGATTTTCAGTTTTTGTGTTTATTTTTGGCCGAACCAGGGATTGAACTCATGTGCTTATGCTTGCCAGGGAAGTGCTTATTCCACTGAGCCATCTCCCCAGACCTGATTTTCAGTTTTTGATGCATATAATTGCCTCCTTCTCTCTCCTTTTACTTCTAACCCCTCTTCCCTAATAGAGCAGCATAGAATCAAATGAGCTTGTCTCTAAGCAGGATAGAAAGTAATACTTACCATACCAGTGGAAGGGACTATTTCTTATATTCTCATTATCAAAAACATTGTAACAAATGAACATTTGGTATGAGAGATAAATGTCAGTATGTTCTTTCACCTCCTAAGTAATTAACTTCCATTTGAGTCCTACAGTCATCTCCTGACCCCATTTTAACATAGGTACCACTTTCTGAATCCACGGATCTTCTGAGAGGGCAAGTTAGTAAACAGCAGAAAAGTAGCAGAATTACTTGGCTGCTTAAACGTAGACCAAACCAAGACCAATTTAGAATCACTAAGGTAACCAGGAAATTGCAAAGAATACATTTGGAAAAGAGTAGGAGGAAAGAGTGTGTGTGTCTTAAAATACCCACGAACACTTGATTATAATATACAACATCTTCCTGCTCTCAGGACTAGGAACAACATAGAGCTCAGTTCAAAATGGGAACTTCAGAGTACTTAGAGAAAAAGAATCTTAATGTTTTTTAAGCCTCAACCTTGACTATATTCACCATTTTAAAATTAATTATCCAAGCAAGGTTGTGCTGAGACATGAAGTGCTGAATAAGCCTTACAGTGCTAGGAAAATCTCTATAAATCAGAGAAAGGAAAAGGTGAATTGGCTTCTGGGAATGACAGCTCATCTATGAATCTGATTCATCTGCTCTGCTCTATTAGAACATAAGTTTAAGAAGAATCTCTGAATGTTTAACAATTTTAATGTCAAGCTTACTATAAAAAAAGTAAACCAAAATCAACTCAAATTAAGTGATTCTGAAAATTCTGCTTCATCAGTGAGACCCACCTCTTCTGGGAAATTTTTGACTAATGGATTTGTCTTGATTTGGTTGTCAACTTCAGGTTGTTCCTAATGGCATCTCTATCAGAACCAAATTATTTGAAAGACAGTGGGAAGAACCCCAGTGAAGAACTCACAGAGAAAAAACTCCTTTGTTGCAAAATGTGACTTGACACTTAAATTTCGAGTGTCTGGAAATCAGTTTTTAATTTTTGCTGTTCCTACTGATTTTCACTAGCAATGCCTTGCTATTTATGTTTAATAAGTTTTCTATATTTGTCTGGCCAGGACTCACATGGGACAAAAGCACTACAAGGTGTATGTCATAAGAATATATACAAGCCCACTCAGGCCTTGTGCAAGGGTTACATAAGTTATTAAGCAAACAACACACTTTGGATTAAATACTAGGATGAAGGAAAATATGTCCTTTGTGAATTTCAGATTGAGAAGCCCAGCCTTTCTAAGATACTGATGTTTGTTGAGACAGGGTCTCGCTGTGTAGTTTAGGCTGCCTTGAAGTCATGGCAATCCTGCCTCAGCCTTCTGAGGATTATAGACCTGAGCCACCACACCAGCCAGCTAAAATGTTGGCCTAATACATTAAATAAGATGTAAGAAGAAATAGAACTGATAAAAATCATCCCAAAGAACACTGTTGTTCATAAGATTATTCAAACCACATTGTTCTGAATACCTATGATGAGTAAATTGTTGTGGTAAAGAGCTTCTTCCTCTGCTTAGACTGAATCTTAAAATTTTTTAAATATGGCACACCAAGAAAAAACAGTGCAAACAGTTTTACTGCATTATCTAACCAAACATAATTATAATGTCTCTCACTGCTTCTAGCCTTATCTTTAGGAAGGACTGTTCATGGTGTAGAACTCTGCATCCTGGATGTTGGTAGCACTCACACTCTACAGTAGAAGCGGCCCTGAAGGATGCACTCATTTTCCTCACAGCTGACTCTGGAGAGCTTTGCTTCCAAGTGCAGAGGTTTTCTGGCCAGTGCACAACCTCTCTAGGGTGGGAAGCTGTGGATTTTGGTGACCTCATCACAACCTTCTTTATTTGTTTCAGGCACATTCACAAGAGACAGTTATCAGTATATTTGGACATTTAGTTCTAGGTTTTCTTCTATTCTTTAGTAGAATGATTGAAAGGAAGCTAGCAAAATCTCCAACCAAAGGAAACAGGAGAGTGAGATTTGCAGTGATTATGTTCATTTTGCTTCACACAGTTTCTCTTCTGGACAGAAGCCCAGCAGTCTTGTTATTGGTTACTTAGCTGACAGTTCATTAATTCCATCTTTGTCCCCAAAGAAGGTAAAAATTCATCAAAGAGATAAATGAGACAACTTTTAAATGCCTTCCATGGCTTCAGCATATCATGACCAAGGTGACTTAGGAGAACATGAATTCTATGAGCACTTATATAAACTTAGATACAACTATTAATTTCTCTATCGTTTACTTTCTTTGCTCAAGCAAAGGCATTGTGATCTACTCTAAAACATAAATTCAAAAATTGGACAATGTTTTAAACATACAAATATATAGAAAACTTTATACAGTCATGGACCTGTTGTCATGATGTATCTTTTCTTCAATGTCTTTCTCTGTAATTGATGGCAACTATAGAAAAAGTAACCAATGCATTTTAAGCTCTTGTTTTTTTCTTTGGTTCAAACACTATCCCTTCTTCTGCAGACTTTGAATTTCTACTTATTATTTCATACTTCTTATATACATCATATAAAAATGGTTCTGTTATCTTAACTAAACATGTAGATATCTTAAACTTTGGCATAATTTTACATGGTGCTAGTCTTTATATTAATACTATTTGTTATACTCAGATTTTCTTTGTTTCATAATACTTTTAAAAATACTTCAGTTTTGATACATCTAGGGCTAGGCTGTTAGCTAGGACTAGACAGTTACTATAACTGATGTATAATATTCCATTGCAAGAACATACCACAGTGAATTAATTATTTCAAATTTCTTGCTGTTACAAATAGTTAAAATATATAATAAACTTTTTTTAAAAAGCTTTTGTATTTGGTACAGGGCCTCACTGCACAGCTTGGTCTCGTAGTGATCCTCCGCATTACAGGCGTGCTCTCCTGGGGAAGGGTCTGGTGAGGCATACAGGGCATTTTTTTGTACTGCCTCTCCGTTCCTGTATGGACTGGCTTCTTGAGGATGGCACCATTGAAAACAGACCATTTCCTGATAATAGTTTGTAGACATGACTTTGTCTCAGTCACATACTTGAAATGGTAATCATCTAGGGCACGAATTACTAGGTTTTAAGTTATGTACAATTTCAGCTTTTCTTAGTGTCAGTGTGCTCTCGATTAACTCCCCCAGAAGCATGGCAGAGTCCCATTGCTCCAGGTACTCACCAACTTGTGGTGTTTCTGACTTCCCTTTTTTTCTTGTATTTTAGGGAAGGACCTATAGGGTGTTCAGGGTCTCACTACTAGATCGAGAAGACTCATAGTGATCTGCCTGTTTACAGCCTCTCAAGATCTGGGATTATAGGCGTGCTGAAGTCTCAGTTGCTGTCTCAGCACCCCCTGGGGCGGGGCCAGCGCTGCAGGCATGGGGATCGAACTCTCAGTACCCTGCTGAGCTATTTGGCCTGCCCTTCTGATTTTATGATCTTTCACTAAGCATTGTCATATTTCTGATGAGAAAAGCTATCATTTCTCTATAAGGAATCACATTTTGTACAGTTTTCTAATAAATATGATTTGCATTATGGAAGATATCCCTTTGTATTTCATTATAAAAAGTATTTTATCAGGAAATGATTAAATCATTTATTAAAATAATTTATTAAATATCTATTAACATAATTCAGTACTTATTAAAATAATTTAATAATCCATAACTTTTCAAATTCATGTGTAAATGTGCTTAATTTTATTAATAGTATCTTTTAAAATGTTGAACCCACTTTGCATCATATTGATTGGCTTGGTTGTAATGTTGCCATGAGATTTTCACATCAATATTCATGAATAAGATTGGCCTATAATTTTCTTTTCCTCTATTATATTATCTGAGTTCAGATCAAGGCCATCTCATTCTCATGAAAGAATTGGAGGATGTTTCCTCTTTTCATGACATGGAACAGTTTATTGTAGTTATCTGGTTCTATATTGACAAAATTTGCTGCTAAAATCAGCTCAATCTGGTGTTTTGTCTGTGATAGATTTTAGTACTTTAATTCAAATTATTTAATTATTATAGGCCTACCGAATTCCTTCTTTCCTTATTCCTTGAATCAGTTTAGGTAACTTTTCTTTTCAGAAAAGAAATTTAAATATTTTTGAATTCTCAAAATAATTATGATTTTTAAATTTCTACTACATCTAAAATCATGTTTCCCGAGTATGATCCTAAAGAAATTATGCTACTAAATCCTACATAATTTTATTATACAATATTGTGATGATATTTTCTAGTATTGTTTACTTACAATGTGTTTTTGATCATTCATCCCATAGATTTATTTATTTTGTTAATTGGATTTGCTCAACTTTTTAAAAGATATAAAGATATAAAAATAACACAGAGTTTCAAAGCAGGATAAAAAGAAATTAACAATGTTTAATGTATTGCATATTATCTTCAAAGTAGTAGCTCAAATTATCAAATGTAGGCATGCAAAATTAATCAACCAATATAAGCACAAACCAGTATCTTCAGTGGACTAAAAGATACTAGCATATTTATGTTAGCATACATTTTTTTCCATCTTTATTTTCTCCTTTGCCCCCTCCCAGCTGGCATTTCCTTTTGAGCAGTTTCCTTCCCTTTCTCAGTATCTGTTGCAGATTTTATATCTTAGTTACTAGCTTTATTACACTAATTTTCTCATCCTTCTATTTCCTTTGGGAGTTTTCTGTACATTAATTTCAAATTTCATCTCTCTATGTTTTTATTCTTCCAACTTGACTTGTATGTATTCTTTTTTTCTCTTTCCAGATTTACTAAATTTTAACCAACAAAAATACATGTACTTATGGTATGCTATTCACTATGTATATTGATATTTATAGAATTACATTTTATACAGATATATAATTACTAAAGCTATTTAGCATATTCATCATCTTGAATAGTTTTGTTGTGTTTGTGATGGTAACATTTAAAGTCTCCTCTCTTTGCATCTACAGTATATAATAAAGGATTAGAAACCATTGTCACCGTATCATGTATTGTATCTCTAAAATTTTCTTATCCCACCAGACTGAAACTTAGTTCTCTTTAAGTGATATCACGTCTTTTCTACACTCCCTGGTTCCTGGCAGTTTGCATTTTCCTCTTTGCTTCTGTAAGTTTGATTCTTTGTTGTTGTTAGGTACCCCATAGCTAAGTGAGACCAGTATCTTTCTTTCTCTTGCTTATTTTGCTTAGCACAATGTCCTCCAGATTCACCTGTGCTGCTGCAAATAACAGGATTTATTCTTTTTCAAGACTAGCCAGTATCCCACTGTATATTTATATACCACAGTTTTTTAATCCACTCATTCATAGATGAACATTTAAGTTCATTATATATATTACCTATTGTGAATAAAGCTGCAATAAGCATTTGAGCACAGGTATCTGTTTGACATAATTTTATTTCCTTTGAATATATATTCAGACATGAGATAACTGGGTTATATGGTAGCTCTATTTTTAATTTTTAAATGAAACTTTACACTGTTTTCTGCACTGGTTTTTGCAGTTTACCTGCTGACCAATAATTTAAAACTTTTCTTTTGTCACTGCAGTACATATTTGCTAAAACTTATGTCTTTTTGTTATAGCCACTTTAACAGTTATGGGTTGATATTTTATAGTGATTTTTTCATGTCCTAATGACTAGCTATGTTGAGCATATTTTTATACCTGTTGGTCATTTGTATACTGTGTCTTATTTGAGAAATGTTAATCAGATATTTTAATAGCTTAATGAAGCTATTTTCATGCTCCTGAATTAATTGAGTGCGTTATACATTTTGGCTATTAATTATTTATCAAATGTGTGGTTTGAAAATATTTTCTCCCATTCTCTAGGTTGTCTCTTAATTCTATTAATTGTTTCCTTTGCTAGCTGTAAACTTTTAGTTTGTTGAAATTTTATTTGTCTGCTTTCCTCTGTGCTTCCTATGAGACTGAGGGCATCTATGACATCTGTGACTCGGACTAATGTTAAGAAGTTTTCTCCATATTTTTAGTAGGTCTTACATTTAAGTGTTCTCTACAAGGGTTTGTAGCTCTATCCATTTTTTTCAAGATTTCTGTTATTCCAGAAGAACTTTGCTGTGTTTATTTTTGATCAGAAAGTTCCTCAGCTTCCCTTCTCTGTTGCTCAGCCAGGAGCAGCTGAAGTGCTTCTCCAGCCTCTTCCTGAGAGCTCCTCCCCCGGTTGCTCAGTGTTATCACTGTCTATCTGCAAACCAATGGACTGTGCTATAATGGCAGTGCCATCAGTTCAACACTCAGGCTCCTCTGTGCAGCCTTCAAAGTCTCTCTCCTGTATAATCTGAGGCTACGCTTTCTTCCAGGGAGCACTCACTGTCCATAGAGTGACATTAGCCCAGGATTTCTCAATGAACCCCACACAGGAAAAGATGTTGTAATGTTCCTTTCTGAACTTTTAAGGTTAAATCTCTATATGAGATCATCTGGAAGCACTTCAAGAACAGCTCCTTGGTGCACAGCTTCTTAAATTTAGCTGTAACCTGCTGGTCCATGGGCTGCAGTGCAGGATCTGTATTAAGTGGAAGAAACTTGCTTGAGAGCCATGGTGATTTTTTTCAATTGATTCTTCCAAATCTTGTGGGTGAGAACATTTTCCACAGTGAGGAAAGCTTTGTGTGGTACATCTTTGTCCTCTAGATATTTCTTAACAGTAGAACAGAAACCCTCCCTGATCCACTCAAGAAAAAGTACTCTTGTTACCCAGTATTTCACGTTAGATCATGACCCCTAGTCTGTTCTTTATGACTTTATGTTTTCTACACAGTCTGGAGGTCTCAGAGTGATAAATCAAGAGAGGCTCAGCCTGGAGGTCACCACTGACATTGGTACATTGCACTGTTAGCCTTTCCCTTCATAGCTTGTAACCTGGCATTTTCTTCTCTTCCTGGGTAATGTATGTATTTCTGCACATTTTCTCCCAGAAAATGCCAGTTCCATCACAGTTGAAAACTTGGTGAAAGCAAAAGTTGATTCTCTGTGTTGTCATTTTAAAGTGGTGTATGTAATTTTCAGCAGTTCTTTCATCAGTACTGGCTGCTTCACTATACCTTGTTACACCATGAATCCCAGTTCTTGCTTTGAAATTGTGAAACTACCCCCCACTGGCATGAAATGTTTCACCATTATTACTCATTGATGGGTTATCCTTTGCGAGATCTGCACACAGAGACCTAGTTTTTTCATAAAGGATAAACTTAGGTAGGCTATAACCTGCCACCCATTCTTCCTTTAGCCATACTAATAATGGCCTTTGAACCTCATCCTATACTATTGATCGTAACTTACTGATTTGAGTAACGCCTTTCACACCACTATAGCTTCCTTATATGAATCTTTGTAAGATTTTTTGAAATGGGGGATTTCAACATGAAGTACATATTAGCAAGATCAGTCACATGATTTTCCTATATCAGTCACAGAATTTCCTACTTCGCCACAATTTTCTTCTTCCTTTCTATTGTGATTGGTGTCTTTACTTTTCCTTCTTGCCTTAGCCTCTTTTCTAGTTTTTAAGGGGCCATTTGGATAGCAGTACTCATAGTGATTATATAAAACACTGACCAAGAACACATCTACAAACACACATACCTGGGCTCAGCAGGTGCTTACGTGTGCTTGCGCACACTTTTCTGGCATTGTGAGTCTCTGTTCATAATCTCACAAGTGGCTCTCATTCAGGTTATAACTCAAGACTTCAATTATAAGTTAAACATAAATTTCCAATCATAACCCAAGCTGTTCTTATATGAAGTCAGTCATAACTCAAGGGTCCAATGTTTTGTTTTGTTTGTACTAGGGATTGAACTCAGGACCTTATGTGTTGATTTTGTATCCTGCTACATTGCTGAGCTAAGTTGTTATTTTAGGAAAAATGTGCTGGAATTTTGGGGGTCATATGTAGAGGATCTTGTCATCTACAAATAATAATTTGACTTCTTTCCTTCTAATATGTGCTCCTTTTATTTGTTTTTTCTTGCATGTTTTAAGAACTATGTTAAATAGGAATGGTGATATCTAATAATTTTGTCTTGTTTCTGATTATAGATTGAAAGCTTTCAGGGTTTTTTTTCCCAGCTGAATATGGTATTGATCATGTGTTTGTCATTATTATGAAGCTTTGATGAAGTTCCAGTAACATCCTTCTGTATCCACATTCAGGGTTTGTTTTTTTTTTTCTTTTTTTTTGGTGGAACAGGGAAGTGCTTATTCCACTGAGCCACCTTGGGCCATAGTCAGGGTTTTTATCAAGAATGCGTGTTGACTTTTGTCAAAGGCTTTTTCTGCATCAATTGGTGTGACTATATGGTTGTGCTTTTGCTTATATTTATGTAGTATACTACATTTCCTCATTTGCATATGCTGACCTGTTGCCTCTCTGGGGTGAAGTCTAATTGGTTATGATGTATGATCTATTTGATAATTTTTGTTTTTTTGCTTTCTGTTTGCCAGTAATTTGCTGAAGATTTTTGTGTCTATGCGCATTAAAGAGATTGGCCTGTGGTTTTATTTTTTTGGTTGAGTCCTTTTCTAGTTTTGTAATCAGGGTAATGCTAGCTTCCAGGAATGACTTTGGAAATACTGCTTCCCTTTGAATTTTCTTAAAGAGTTTGAGGAGTGTGGCATTATATTTTCTCTAAATTTCTTGCAGAATTTTTCAGTGAGTTCATCAAGACCTGGGCTTTTCTTAGTTGGTAGCATTATTATTACTTCTTCAATTTCATTACCTCAATGCTCCATAGACCAGCTTTTGGGGAGTTTGGAGTTGGGGGAGGGGCTCATTTTGTCACCTTTTTTCTTATGTTCCTGCTGTGGACCTTCAATGTGAAGTGAGTTTCTTAGAATACAGTTAGGTCTTTTAAAAATTATACTTACACTGTGTTCATTGGAGCATTTAAAATACTTATTGGTAGATAAGGATATTAGTACTGTTTAACTTGGTTTTTCCTGACTTCTTTGTTCCTCTCTTGCTATATCCTTTGTGGAATAACTTTTTGGAGGCACTGATTTGTTTTTCTCTAATTTTGTATCTGTTAGAACTTTTTATTTTCAGTTTCCATAAGGATTATATGCATTCTTGTAAGTTTTATTGTAAGCTGATAACAGCTTTTACTGCTTATAAGAACCAATCTTTATCCAGGTACAGTGAGGCACACTTGTAGACCCAGCACTCTGGGAGGCTGAGCCAGGGAGCCACAAGTTCATGCCTCCTCTGGGCATGGAAGGACTCAGCAGGACTCTTTTTCAAAAGAAAAAATAACAAAAAACCGTCTGGGGCTGCAGCTCAGTGTGAAGGCTATGAGTTTGATCCCCTGTACTGCAAAAAAGCAAACCAAAAACCAATTCATTACTTTAACTTATTCACCTCTGGGTTTTATATTATTTATGTCACAGTTTTTGTTTTTTAATACTTTGTATCCATTAAGGAATTATTGGGGCTATAGTTACTTTATAGATTTTTAAATTTTTACATCAGAGTTAATGATGTTTTCTTAGCATATGACAATACTAGTATCATAGCAATTTGAATCTGACCATATCCTTATCTTTATAATGAGTTTTGTATGTGTTTACACTTTTGCGTGGTGATTTCTTTCACTTCAATTTAAAGAAATCCAATCAGCATTTCTTGAAAGGCAGGTAATGGTGATGAACTTAATTTGTTTAGAAAATTTTGTCTTTCCACTTTCCAAGGATAGATTTGCCTCACACAGTAACACTGCTGACAGTTTTTTGTTCTTGTTTTCTTTTACCATTTTCTTTTTTTCTTTTTTATTTTTTTAAAACTCATAGCTTTTATTGGTTTCAATTATAAAAGTGGGTAGGGGTCATTCTTTTACCATTTTAAATATGCTATTTAAATATATTATGCCATTCTCTATTGGTGTGAAACTTTTTGCTAAATATGCACAGATATTTTCATGGAGGTTTCCTTGTATGTGATGAGTTGCTTTTGTTTTCCTACCTTTAAAATCCTTTTTTCACCTTTGACCACTGAAAATTTCATTATAATGTGCCTAAGGAAGGATCTCTTTATTCCTAATCAACTTTGATTTCTCTGCAATGTGCAAATCTGAGTGCTTATTTCTCTCTCCAGATTTGGGCTATGTTTTGCTATTATTTCTTTAAGCTTTCTGCCCTTTTCTCTTTCTCTGCTCTCCCTGTGATTCTCCCAATATGTGTGTTAGTACCCTTGATTATATCCTGCATAAAGGATGTATACCCTTTACCATTTTTGAAAATAATTTCTTTTTTGTTTCTCTGGGTAATTCCAAACAGCCCATCTCTGAGCTCCATCTTCTGATGGCATGTGCTCTTGAAAGCTTTCTGTGAGATTTCGTGTGTCAACCGCTCTGCTTTTCAGCCTCTGAGTTGGTAGCTGGTTCTACCTTATGATTTCTATGACCTTGAATTTCTCCTCTTGTTCATGTTTTATTTCCCTGATTTTGTGTAGTTGTTCTCTTCTAAACATTTTAAGCAATTATTTTGATTACTTATTTTGTCTCCATTTCTTTAGGGGGAATTACTGAAGATTCATTTTGTTCTGATGACTGCATTATGTATCCTTAATTTTTTATGTTTCTTGTAACTTTGCATCAATTTATGAACATTTGAAGAAACGATTTCTCTGCCTGAATATAAGGGTCATCTTGCATTGGGAAATACCTTTGCAAGATATCTTTCCTAGAAATTCTAGGTTTTTTTCCTTAATCTGCCTTTGGGGGTCCAAATTTTGTTGAATTGTGTTTCAAGAACTCATAGTCATTTGGTCCTATGTTGCCAAACTTTGTCAGTTCACACATCTCCATGTTCTTTGGATCAGTTAGTGATGCTTTCTTTTGCTCTTTTGTTGTTGTCCTGTTTCCCTGATTATTCCTGATACTTATGCATAGCTTCCATTTGCTGTGTGCACAATTACAAGCCTGGAGCCTCAGGACATCAGAACCAATCTGGATCCTGAACCTAGGGATGTTCATTCTTTCTTTAAATTACTAGGTTTTGAATATTTTCAGTATGCTGCTTCATTATCCCATTAAATATTTGATTTCAGTTGCTATATTTTACTGTTTTAGACATTTAAGTTGGTCTCCTTTCACATATAATGCTCTTCAAGTTATGAGATTGAGTCAAATACTAAAAATAACAAGTCCAAAGCACACACAACACACCAAACATACCAAATACCATGTTTTCCACTCAGTACACTACAGAGTTTATGCACATGGTTGCCTGGTTTGCTGGGGGCTGAGGTTTATTGCACTATCCAGCGTCACATAATGCTGCCACCCTGCATGAGGCTAACTCAGGAAAAAATGAAAATTCAAAATTTGAAATATAATTTCCACTGAATGTGTATTATTTTGGCACCATTGCAAAACTGAACATTTGAAAACTGTGCCATCATAAGGTATATGCCTGTCCTTTTATCATTATATTTTATTTTCTTGTTTTATCAGATCCTCCTTTTTAATTCATTTAATCTAATCAGATAATCTGTAATACAATGTTTAATTATCTGAAATTTTCAAGATTTTGGTGAAATTTGTTAATCTATAGACATACACTAATGGTTGTTTTTCTTTTCTGTATGTGTTTGTAACTTTAGATTATAAGGTCACCATCACAGATTTATCAAATAATTTCTGCTGTTTGGAGGTAGGGTGTGCTCTTCAGTTTACTTTTATATTTTTCTACTCCAAATGCCTAAAGGATATTTATTATCAATGTAAAAAATATTATAATTTCTTAGATACTTCTGCACCAAATAGTCACTAAAATTTAAACCTTAAAAATTTCAGTCATGCTAGAATACGATTAATAAAACTCTTGTAGTAGGATTTTTTTATTCAAATAGATCATGTCAGATGAACTTCTCTGACTTCTTTCTGTGCTTGTTGGTGGGGTTTTTTGTCTTCCTTTCCTTTGATGTTGAAAACCTTTGAAGTTTTTTGCCTTACCTTTCTCTCCATGTGCATATAATAATAGAAACTCTTACATTCCCAAGACTTGCTCCCTGAATTCGCGAACACAGCCACGCTAGGCATGCATCCTCCATGGGTGGTGTTTCCACTTATCCCCGTTTCTTGTTTTCAGGCTTAACTCCCAATTAAAGGATGCTTATAATGGAAACATTTTCAGGAGATCTGGTCCATAATAATGGTAACTCCAGAAGCCCCTCTTGAAGTGTTTGTCAGGATCAAATGGAACCTAGATACAGAAGTCTTTGAAGATTAATTAAAATATGATTCCTAATGTGGTATCCTTGGTATAAATTATTATATAAATAACCCTCTTATAATCTTTATTAACTTGCTTTTCTGGATCCTGGGATAATGATCTTTTTCCCCACTCTTTATTTAGAAATGTACTACTTTAGATCCAGTGAAGCATACAAACTTTCATGATGCAAAGAGCTGGCCCTGAATGAAGTTCTCCTTCAATATTAGGTCCCTTGTTATTCTACTGCCCATGGAGAATAAAAACATTTTAACTTGCTACCAACACTTATTTAATTTTCAGTAACAGTTACTGTACTCTCTAAGTGGAAATGCCACTACTGGAAAAAGAGAATGATGTCTTCTGCTTTGAAAGATTATCTATATACTAAAGTAATGTAGAAATAATAATAAAAGCAAGGAACTTCATAGTAATCTCTGAGGATATGGTTAGGACTGTAATCCACACATTCTCATGGGGCAAAGGCAGCAGATACGAGCACTGCTTATGAGTATTCTTGAGGCAAATGGATTTAATTCTGTAGTCATGGGAGAAAAAAAATACCCAGACTGAAGGATTAATACACACAACTGCAGAAAACCCCGGAGAAACCAGAATCTCAGAGGGGGAACTTGGACACAGTGAGTTTCTCTCAACCAGAGAAAGAAAGCTCTGCTCCTTTACCTGCACATCAGGAGTGGTCTCACCACTGTTCTTTATATCCAGTTTTTAATAATACACTCCTGTTCTGTATGCTGTGTTGAGTTGGAGTACAAAAAAGAGAGGCAGGAGCCTTTGGAGTACTGTAGATTCTGGTCAGACACAGACAATGGAAACACTGTTTCCTTAGTGGAGTGATTTCATTGGCAGGGTGTGTGCAAGAGAGACAAACCACCAGAAGCACATAGTTGCAATATCACTGTAATCTCCCAGGAGGCCAAGAAGCTTTGGATTTCACTTTAAATTTGCATTTAGCCCACAACCCATTAGCAAATCAGTGGGCAGAAGTTCAGTTTGTCCAAGAAGGGCCTGTCTGAGATCTCAAGAATTACTGTAGCATATTCCTAGTTGTATTTCCTGATTTATATCCTTTTACTTCTTCCTTGTTAGTCTAAATCAGCATCAGTAATGAGTGGAGTGCCTAAAGTAGTATATCTATACTTTGTGTTTATATCAAATCTATTTGTCAAGCATTAACAGTGAAGAGAAAGATGTCTCAAGGATTTGATTAAGCCCTTTGTAGTCGCAACAATCTATATGAGTAGTTCTGGTATCTGATCATGATTAAGAATCATTGGCTTCAAAATCTTTTAGCTTACCAATGATTCATTTCAGATCTTTCTTATTTTGTAGTTTATTTTCCATACACTTGATCCTGACATTCAAGCCCCTCTCCAATCTGATGCCTTCATGCCATGACGTGCTTCTTTCATACCCCCTCCCCAGCTGTCTGGGCTGCAGGACAGTCATCTGCAAGTTCCCAAAGGACAGGGAAAAATTGTACCCCCTCTAAGTTGAAAAATGCTGGGATCAAATACAATTATTTGAACACTTTTTCATACCTTTTAAATTTGCCAAAAACAGAAAAAAAAAACAAAACTTAATGCAAATGGAAAAGATGTAATACTTTCAGCCTGACCTAAATTATTCTTTGGAGCTGTGCTGTTGGCCCTTGCTCCCAAAGGCCATAAAGCCCACATTTCTGATCCATATTTAACACAACAGTGGTCCCAGAACTTTTACCAGACTTACATTAGATACTTGTTAAAAGTACAAATCCCTGGCTTCTCTTTTGAAACCACCTTATGGTCCATCTTGTAAGAATCACAGTTTGGAACATACTTTGGCTGAGAGGAGAGGCAGCTGAAGTTGGGATTTGCCTACCAGTTCCTTATACCTTTTCTATTGATTGAGAGTAGTATTTGCCCCTTAGGGTGATAGAAGAGACAGAAATGGAATAATCTTATGCAAAATGTGGTAGACAAAATTACTGCACTTCTTAAAGACTGTTAAGGGATTAAAGGTTGTTGTGCATGATCAATACATAGAAACAAGTTGTAGAACGAACCCAGGAAAGCAGAGGTGAGTTCAAACTATAAATATGAGTAAAATATTGATGAACCTATGAAATTATTTTTTTCAATTTGTATTTTAAAGAACACAACTAAATTTCAAAAGGTTGTAATCCCAGCTCTTGGGAGGCTATAAACAGGCAGATCACTATGAGCCTGATTTAGTAGTGAGACCCTGAACACCCTTCCCTAAAGTACAAAAAAAAAAAAAAAAAAAAAAAAGGCTGTAGTAATCAGTATTTCTTTTAAAATTCTTTACTTAGAACACTCATTAGCAGAACTGAGTAAACCCATTCTGATAGCACTAAACATACATGAAAGAAAAATTGTCATTGGGGGAAGGAACTACCTACTGTAGAATTACCACATCATTGCTCAACTGGCAACCAAGGCGGTTGACTCAGCTGTCCTCTTTGGAGATGGTAACGTAGCCTATATCCTAGATGGGTGGTAAACAGCCACTGAGGATGGACAACTGAAGTGAGCTCACATCAAATGTGCCAGCTATTTCCAAATATCAGAAACCTCTTTGATTTCCATTGACCCTTTCTATATATCTTGAATTTTTTCTAATTTAGGCCCTCTTTTGGATATTCAGATTGATGGCATTGATTATTCTATCCTTCTTTTCATCTAGGCCCCTTTGAGCCTATTGAGCAGAAAGTCATTCTCTAGACAGGCAATACCTCAGGAATAATAATCTAGATTTTTACTTTTTTTTTTCTACTCTTGATCTAATTAGTTGATACAATTTAAGCAATTCAAAAGGATAGCTAGTTAACAAATTACCCTGACTGGCATGCTGTGGAGCATGGAAGAGATGTAGAAATGGAAGAAAAAGATGTATATGAACTGGTATTACAATGAAACCTTGATAGCATGAAGCTTTTAAGAGCTCACTCACAGAAGGAGGGGTTAAATGTTATGAAGGATACACCCTGTCAAAAAGCTCCTTCATTTATTCTTTGGCCTATGACACAGGAACAGCTGTTCACTTGGTAAGATTTGATGCAGCTCGTGCTAAAAGATAAAAGTATTTTGTGCTCTATCTGTATAACCTGTGGAATTTAGTGCTGGTATAATCTTTGAGGTAAAGTTTTGAGGTCGAAATAATACTGAATCTAGTTAGTGAGTTGCAAGAAATTACCTGAATTCTAAATTCAGCCTGTGTATAAAAAGTATGCAGCTCAGCTTTAGTGCTATTGATTAGTAAAACATATTCATTACTATATATATATATATATATATATATATATATATGTATATATATTGTGTATATATAATGTATATTGTAAGTAATATATATATTACTTACAAGAATCTTAGAAATAGTTTATTGAAGGGAACACTATTTTCTTAATAGACAGTATTCCGAACAGATATCACCCTCAAAGTGTAAGTCACATTGATGCTTTTAGAAGCTGTGATTTAAGCAGCACGTGACTGATGGTTGGAGATACGTTAGTGCCTTTAGGCCACCAGAATTCTATTAAGGGCTTTGGAAGAGGTCATTCAATCTACTAAATGGGCCTGAAAGATGAAAAGCTCCTCCAAACTCAAGCAACTCCTCCACATCTCAAGTATAGGATCGGGGACCTGGGAATACTATTTCAGCTGCCTAGGAAAAGAGTAGGTGAAAGTGCTGGGTAGAGGGCAGGCAATTATCTTTTTGCTGTGTGTTAAGCAGCATTTTCGCCTAACTGATAAATTACTTCCAGCTGTTGGCAACAATTTTC
The DNA here is from genome assembly GCA_004027165.1 of Ctenomys sociabilis. Lineage (NCBI taxonomy): Eukaryota > Metazoa > Chordata > Mammalia > Rodentia > Ctenomyidae > Ctenomys > Ctenomys sociabilis. Next base: position 17,249 of record PVKA01036032.1, read on the forward strand.
TTCTCATCATGGCAGGAGCAAGAATCTGGCAAATGCGGAAGAGCAGTGCCAGTTGCTGATTAAATGCAAGATCCAGCTGGAGGCCAGAGTCAAGGAGCTGTCTAGGCGGGTGGGGGATGGAGAGGAGACACATTCTGAGCTGACTGCCAGGGGGTGGAAACTCGAAGATGAATGTTTTGAGTTGAAGAAAGAAATCAATGACCTGGAAACAATGCTGGTGCACTCAGAGAAGGAGAAGCACTCCACAGAGCATGAGATACATTTTCCTTCGTGTCAGGCATGTCAGAAACCTAAATTTCACTCTCAAATCAGGCTTTGGTACCTGAAGTGCAGTGTTTAATTCCATTAATGCAGTGGCAACTTTATAGCAGTGGGAACTAGAACAAGTACAAAGGATCTGATCAATTGTGTTGTCCCCATGCGTCCATGGAACCTCATTTAATCTACCAAAGGCAATGATTGCATTTGTTTCAGTCTTACTGAGCCTGAGATCTGAATGAAATGGGTTCACTGGGCCCATACATAGGTGTGCCTTTTTGAAGGGGAAGGAACCTGATGCCACTTACTGAGAGGTGATTTGGGATGTTCTGATATCCCTAGTGCTTCCCAACTGGAGTTTGAGTTTGAAGCCATCACTGCACTTCAGTTAAGGACTCCAGCCTTTCATTTATTTGTGTGTCTTTATTTATGTATCTATTGTCTCCTTATGGACTGAGATTAGTGATGTGTCATTATCCAAACTTTAATAGAAAGCTAATCTGCAAAATAAAATGAATTTTATAGATAAAAAATGGCTTTTGTGTCTATTGATTCTCTTTCATAAAGAGAACATGAATCTGAAATAGCCAGTTTATCTTTTTGCATATATCTGTGTGCTGGAATTTTTCTTCACCTGCCACCTTTTCTGAATGTTAGGCTGCAGTGTGACTGACACACACCTCCTGAATCTTCAAAAGAGGACGGATTACCTTGAGTTGTACTATTATTATTATTTAGTGTAATTCTCCAAAAATTCTCCATATAGTGATCTGTACTGATGACATTTTATTGACTAGAATGCCTTACTTTTGACCATATGAGATAATATATTTTGTGGAGGAGAAAGTGAATTTGGCATTTTAAAAAGTATATCAAAAATTTGGATAAATATGGTCCTTTATGATAGTCATTTTAACTTGGATAATAATAACAATTTCAATGGGTGAGATTGTATCTCTTTGTGGTTTTAATTTTTTTTATTGTACCTTTCAGGTTTTATTTGCTCTTTGAGGTTCTTAGACTAGTAAGATAATACAATGTTTGCACAAGCCAGTGTGATTTATTTTACTCATGATCATGGTCTCTAGTTACATTCACATACTCATAAAAGTTTCATATTTCTGTTTTATACCTGAATAATACTCCACTGTGTAAAAATACCACATGTTTCTTTTCCATTCCTCCGTCAATGGGCATTTGGGTTGTTTCCAAGATTTGGCTATGACAAATTGCATTGGTGCACATATATCACTGTTGTATGATGTTTTCAATTTATTTGGAAAGATATCCAGTAGGGAAATACCTGGATTAAATGGGACTTCTGATTCTAGCACTTTGAGAAATTTCCACACTGATTTCTATAGGTGTTTTAAAATCTCCACTCTCACCAACAATGGAAAAGTGTTTCTTCTCCCCATAGCAACTCCAGCATTTGTTATTGATTGACTTCTTGATAGCAATTCTTTCTGGAGTAAGATGGAATCTCAGTGTTATGTTATTTTGCATATCTCAAATGAGAAATGATGTTGAATTTTTTTCATATATTTATTTGCATTTGTATTTCTTCATTTGAAAAGTATATGGTCATCTCAGATGATCATTTTTGAATTAGGTTTTGGATTTTGGAGGCCTGATATTTTTAATTATTTGTATGTTCTACATAGAAGTCCTTTGTATGAGGGACAGTCAGCTATAATGTTTTCCCAATTTGTGAGTTTTCTTTTTACTCTGTTGATGAGTTCTTTTGATGTGAAAAAAAATTCTCAAAAAGATGAGATCCCAGTTGTTGACTCTCCAAAGTATTTCCCATGCAGTTTTGTTTTTTTCATAAACTACCTACTGCTATGTCTTCAAGGTTTCTACCTACATTTCCTCCACAACATTTAGTATTTCAGTTTTAATACTTTTTTCCAGCACCATTTATTAAAAATCCTATCTATCTTCAAGTGAACATATCTGGCCCCTTTGTCAAAGATAAGGTGGATGAATATGTTTATAGTGTCTCTGCAACTTCTAATTAATTCCACTGATCCCCCAAGTCTGTTTTTTTGGCAGTACTGTGCTGATTTTATCCCAGTAACTTTATAGTGTAATTTCAAGTTAGGTATTATGATACCTCCTCCTTTGACTTTTACCTAGATTTCTTTTGCTATGATCTGGTCCCTTCTGGTTCCAGATCAACTTTAGGAATATTTTCTCTAGATCTGTGAGATATACTAATTGTATTTTATTTGAGATTGCATTGAATCTGTATGACTATTTTAAGAGTATAGCCATTTTTGCACTGTTGGTTCTTCCTACCAAGGAGTGAAGGATATTTTTACCTTTTGTGAAGTCCTCTTCAATAGTTTTCCTCAGAGTACTGTAATTTCTACTGTAAAACTATTTTATTTCCTTTGTGAGCTTTATTTTTAGGTATTTCAGGTTTTTTTGATGTTATTGTGACAGGTGTAGTGTCCCTAATTTCTTTCTCGGCACATTTGTTGTTTGTGTACAGAAATACAATAGATTTTCAGTGTTGGCTTTGTATCCTGCTATCTAATGATACTACTGCTGCTACTTTTGGTTATTAAATCTATGAGTCCCTTGGAGATTTTGGGGTCTTCTATGTAGAGTATCACAACATCTGTGAATAATGATAATTTCACTTCTTCCTCTCCAGTCATTATTCCTTTTATTTTATTTTATTTTTATTTTGTCTAATTTCTCTGAATGTTTCCAGAACTATATTGAATAGGAGTAGTCACAGTGGACCTCCTTGTCTTGTTCCTGATTTTAACATGACAGCTTTCAATTTTTGTCCAATAAGTAGGATGCTCACTGTTGGTTTGTAATAAATGGCTTTTATCAGGTCAAGGTAAAACCCATCTATTCTGATTCTCTGTAGTGTTTTTATCATGAGTGAGTGTAGGGTTTTGTCAATAGCTTTTTTGGCATCTTTTGAAATGATCATGTGATTTTTATCTTTGGCTATGTTGGTGCAGTATATTACGTTTTTGGATTTGCACATATTGAAACAGTCCTGCATTCCTGGGCAAATCCCACTTGGTTGTGACATATAATCTTCTTGATAATTTGCTGCATTCTGTTTGCTAATATTTTATTGAGGATATTTATATCTTTGCTCATTAGCGAGATTGGTCTGTAGTTCTCTGGTTTTGGTATCAGAATAATACTTGCTTCCAGGAATGCATTTGGGAGAATTGCTTCCCTTTTAATTTCACTGGAGAGTCTGAGAATAGTTGGTATTATATCTCTAAATTTCTTATAGAATTCAGCTGTGAATCCATCTAGACCTGAGATTTTCTTTGTTGATTACATTTTCAATTTCATTCCTTCTATTGGGTTATTCAAAATTTTTGTACCTTCTCACTTCAGCTTTGACATTTCATATGTGTCTGGGAATCTGTCCATTTTTTCTCTATTTTTCACCCTATGAGACTAAAGATTTTTGAAATCAGTGTTGATGGTCTTCTGAATTTCTCTAGGGTCAGTAGAGGTTATATCCTTTTCACTACTTATTGCATGAATTTGATTTTTTTTCTTTCCTTCTTTTAATAAGGTTGGCAAGGGGCATATGTATTTTATTTATTCTTTCAAAGAATCAACTCTTCAATTTATTAATTCTTTGGATTATTTTCTACCTCTCCATTGCATTATTTTCTGCTCTGATCTTTATAATCACCTGCCTTGTTTGGACTTGATTTGTTTTGTTTTTCCTTCGGAACTTGAGGTTTTGCATAAGATTATTTATTTGAGTTTATTCTGTTTTCCCGATGTGCAAATTTACCACTATAAATTTTCCTATTGAGACAGACTTCATTCCATCCCACCAGTTCTGGTAAGTTGTATCTGCATTTTCCTTTGATTGCCAGTATTGTTTAATTTCTTCATTAGTTACATCTGTGAACCATTGATTATTCAGGAGGATGTTAATTAATTTTCATGTGTTTATGGAGTTTCTGCTGTTTCTTTTGTCAATAATTTCCAGTTTCATTGTACTATGGTCAGATAATATCCATGAGATAATATCATTTCTTTGCATTTCCTTACACATGCTCTATGTGCTCATATATATTCTATTAGAGAACATCCCAAGTGCAGCTGAGAAAAATTTTGACATTATTGGATCATTATCAGAACACTCTTTAAAGATCTATTAAATCCATTTTTTCACAAGTTTGGTTCAGTTCTATTATTTTTTGCCTAGTTGATCTATGTCTTTCTGGCAGTGGGATGTTAAAGCCCCCCATTATAATTGTGTTATTGCTTATCTGATTTTTCATGTCTGTTAAAATTTGTCTTATGTAGTTGGATGCATCAACATTGGACGCACACAGATTTATGATTGTCATCTCTTCCTCTTGCAGTTTTTCCCTAACAACTGTGTAATGATCTTCTTTAGCTCTTTTAATTGTTGTTGGTTGAAGTTGATGCTGTCAGCAACCAGAATAGATATCCCTGCCTTTTTCTATATTCCTATCACATGGAGTATTGTTTTCTATCCTTTGACTTTTATTCTATGAATTTACTTTTTAGTTAAATGTGTTTCTTATAGCTAGCTAGCATATTGTTATTCTTTCTTTCTTTCTTTCTTTCTTTCTCTCTCTCTATCTCTCTCTCTCTCTCTCTCCCTTCCTTCCT
>PVKA01036033.1:0-22148 GCA_004027165.1 Ctenomys sociabilis
TAGGTAAATAATTATTGAATCTGTGATATAATTCAGCTACATAAATACCTGTAAATATAATATCATGTATGCACCTTGTACAATACCAAAACTTTATGAAAACAGTTTGCAATGTATTATTTCATCGACTCTGTATGGTTATGGTGTTTTGAAACTGTCTGATTGACATTTGTATTTCAATAAAATAAAAATAAATGGAGAAAAAAAAAAAAGTAAATCAGAATTTTATAAAGCAATTGAAGAATAAGAATAGTTAATATATTGCTTCATAATCTTAAAAGAATAGCCAGAGTATAAGTCATAGGCAAAAAGACAGTCTCCTGCAAAGAAGAAACAGATAAAAGTACAAAACTTTCTCTTCAATAAACTAAAGGAAACTAGTAGTATAAATGAGATAGATCTTGGATATAGTGCATATGTTCATTAATAGCAATGAATTAGAAAATGTATTTATGTACAGTAAGGTTCTATTCTGCTTTACAGAAATGCAAAGTTGAGGCATTTATAGGCAAATGGATGCAACTTGAGAACATAATATTACTTAAAGTCAGAAACACAAGCTTATATATCTCAGTTTTTCTCTTTATACTTCACTGTATATCAATATCATATTTTCCTCATTTATCTGTCTGTGGATGTACAAATAGGCTTGAAGTAGAAAAATTTTGTTGTCTTTTTTCAAAATATTTGATTATCACCATGGACTAAAGATCTTATCCTTCAGATAACTGAATTTTGTGCATCAGAATTCAGAAAGTATGTGGGATCAAAAGCCATTTGTGCCTTCTGTGAAATTCTGCTTTTATATGATATTTCCTGTCACAGAGAGAGAGAGAGAGAGAGAGAGAGAGAGAGAGAGAGAGAGAGAGAGAGAGAGAGAGAGACAGAGAAAAAGAGAGAGAGAAGCAAAATAGAAGGTAGGTTAACAGGAAGTAATAGTCCAAATAATTCCCAAATTTATCTGTCCCATTGGTTCAAGAACAGTTCTTATGAGTCAAATAAGGTAATTTAGGGTTAAAAGGGTTATAAAATATGCCTAACATAATAATTACAAACTGACTTTTACATAGCTCCATTAAACTTGAGAGTTTAAAATCTAAACTAGGTCAAATTTTTCAATAATATTACTTGTTTCAGTACTGCCAAGTAATTTATTTCTTCAAATAGTTTAAACTCTTTAATTTCTGATAATTTATTTGAAAATAAACTTCAACCACTTAAATACTTGGTCTCTAGAGTATGTCTTGGGCCTTTTCAGACAAGTCTGTCTATAAAAGTATAAATTCCTGTTACACTTAAATTAAAGGTTTTTATGGTATTTATTTTTCTATAGATTTCTGCTGGTACTATAAGAAGGATCTTGAAATATTACTTTTGAGTTCAGTGTAATTCTACGTGAAAAATACATGTACTCATAGCTTCTGTCTTTATAAACGAGGCTGGTTTTTGAATCTTTCTTTTAAGCTTTTCTTGGCAACTGTATTTACCTCCCATCCTCCTTCCTAATGAATTAAATCACTGCTACTCTTTGAGAAATACTCACTGTAAAAATTTTTGGTCATTGTCTCCCAAGTTTTTTCCCAGCATTTCGCTTTTTTGTTACTGTGGACTAAAAAACGTCTTATTCTTCAGATAATTGAATTTTGGCTAACAGAATTCAGAGGGTATATGAGATAAAAAGTCATTTGTGTTTCCTCTGAATTTCTCCTTTTATATGTTGTCACAGTGAGTAAAATACATATCTTTAGAAGAAATAGTTCACATTTTCCTACTTCAAACATTCACTTGCTTCTCAATTATTATTCTATGGCCTGTGTAGGACACAGTTGATAAGAGCTGGCTTGGACAGAAGCATAGTAGCCACAACTTGAGACTGTAATTGGCCCTAAAAGAGCTTAGAGTCATTAGCTTATGATTCTTTTCCTTTTTTAGTAACTTTTGACAATTATCTGTTTTTCCTTCTGAGTACTGATTATTTTCTACTCTTGTCATTCCATATTAACTCTCCCATTCACTAGTGGTCCTATTCTACTTCCATTTTGCTGCAAATGAAGAGGTTTCATTCTATATGAGTAATTAATATGTGTGTGAACACGTGTGTTTATTATTTTCTGTGTTCATCTGTTAAGGGGTACTAGACTGATTTCATGTCTTAACTATTGTGAATAGTGCTGCTATAAACATAGACATGCAAGTATCTCTTTTGCATACCAACTTCATTTTTTGGAGGGGTATATAAACAGGAATGGGGTAGTTGAATTATATAGAAGTACTGTTTTTAGGGTTTTTTTGTATTTTAGGGAAGGGTCTACAGGGTGTTCAGGGACTCACTACTAGATTGGATTTATAGTGATCTGCCTGTTTACAGCCTCCCACCTGGGATTACAGGTGTGCGTCACTATGCCCAGTTGAGTTGCTGTCTCAGTGCATCCCAAGGTGGGGCTGGCACTACAGGCTTGGGGATTGAACCCCTGGCCCCCGCACCTGCTTGTAACAGCTTTAATCCACTGAGCTATTTGTCTAGCCCTTTGGATTATTTTTATTAAAGTTTTAAAAATTCGTTTTATATTCTGGACAGTAATCTTTCAGCTGAATAGCTGGAAAATATTGTCTCTCATCTTGTTATCAAAGTGACAGGCTTGGTCTCCTCCTTTGATCTTTTTGCCTCAGATTTCCAAGTAGCTTGGATTGACATGTCCCACTATAGCTAGTTTTTCTTTTCTTTTCTTTTTTTTTTTAATTCCTTTATTTATTACAGTGTCTCACTACACATCACGGATTCTTTGTTTGCAGGGGTGGGGGATGAGCTCAGCCGGCCCCGCGGGAAGGGGCTGGCATGGCATGTGGTGCTGGGGCTCGAACCGCAGTCCCTGAGAGGCGCTCTAGACGGCTGAGCTATCTTGCCAGCCCATAGTTTTTCATTCTTTTTGATTCTTTTACTGTGCAGATGCTTTTAAGTTTGATATAATCCAGTTTGTCGATTTTGCCTTTTGTTCTCTTTGCTTTTTCAAATCAATACAGAAAATCATTGCCTGTACCATTATCTTGAAGTGCTCTCCAGTATTTTCATCTATTCATTTTAGAGTTTGAAGTCTTACATTAACGCCTTCAATTTATATTGAATTGATCTTTGTACAGGGTGAGGTAGGAAGCCAAGTTCCTATCTATTCTGCATGTTCCAGTTTTCCTGGGTCTGTCCATATTTTTAAGCTCATTTAATGCATTTATGTGAAATTTTATAGCTTGCATAAATAAAAGAGTATAAAAATGTAAGGCACAATGAGTAACTATATAAACATTACAAACTGGCCACCACTGAACAAGCGGTGAAATAAAATTCAAGAAATATAAAGCCTTCATAAGTTGCAGCCTTCTTCTACAACCACAAGGGTTTCTAGGTTAAACTGTTAGTAATAAAAACTGACCAAAAAAAAAATTGGTAGGAGTTGGGCTAGCTTGCTTTAGAGTTGTTAATGAAATAATTTATGGTAACATTATTTCAAAATTAATTTTTAGCACTAAGTTATAAGTTTATACCCATGAATAAAAAGATTACCATCACATAGCATGAATCTACATAACTAAAGTCTCCTAAGCAGAGTTTATCTTTCCTAACTTCCTGAAATTTCAGTTAATAAACTTAGTTTGAAGAACTTCAGCTTTCAATTTCATCTTTCAACTGTCAGTTGAAAAACGTCAGCCTCAGGTAAAACTTTAGTTCATGTTTATCAACTGTAGGCTTCCATTAAGAGGCCCACTATGTATATCTTTTTAAAGGTATATTTTACATAAGTTTATTTATGATTGAAAACTTAAGTGTTGTTTAGAAGCTGTTAACATAATAATTAATTTCTTTTTAAAGTTTTTTTTTTGAAACATGGCCTTGCAATGCAATTCAGACTCACAGAGATCCTCCTATCTCAGCCTCCCTAGTGTTGGGATTATAGTTGTGCATCATGCCCGGTATTGCACAGCATGCGATACTGGAGATTGAACCTAGGTCCTTGTGCTTGCCAGGCAGGCTCTTAGACTGCAGAGTTATCTCCCCAGCCTATAAGCTTATTTATTTTAGTAACTACTAAAAAATACAAGATTAAGTGACTTGCATTAAAAATGGAAACCCATATTAATGTAGCTGTGTAAACTTTTTTCTCTGAAAAAGTTTTTCTCAGTGAACTCAAAAACTGTGCCTTCATTATGCTTTCTATATGCTCAGTGAACCATCCTTACTGTGAAACTAGCAGATATAGTAAATGTAAAGTTTTAAATGCAAGATATAACATGGGAAAATCTCAGGGGGAAAAAACATTTTAATCTGAAATTGTAGGATTATTGGCTCCTAGCCTTATTCAACAATTTACTTTTTAAATCTCTTTCACAAATTCACAAATAACATATGTGCTTGTTAATTTAACTTAATTTACTAAAGCCTTAGTTTTTTCTTTTAAGGATCATTGTAAAACCAAAACATTGAGCTGAGAGTGTAGCTCAGGGATAAAGTGCTTGCTTATGTGCTCTGGTCTTGATCCCCAGCACTATTCCCCAAAAAGAAAAGCTAAAGCAGTAATTCAACACAGTGAAAGCAGAGTAGAAATATCCAGACTTCAGGTCTGATGTTTTCTAAATACAGCATAAAAATGAAGAAACATTTTTTTTCCTTTCCAGATAAGTTAATAATTTAAAGTATAAATAATTTTAAGTTCCACTGAATAAAGAATGTGAAAGTTCTTGGTACCAGAAAAAAAAAAAAAATAGCATTCAGAGTTTAATAATCACTTCACTTCATCCTATGATGGATCAGAGCCTGGATTTTGTTTGCCTTCTGCCATTACTTCACAGTCTTCCTCCATTTCAAAATTAAGATTTACAAATGAACTGGTTACCACTGTTGATCCATCCGAACAGTGGAATTAACCTGCAGCTTACTCTGCTGGAATTGTCTTTCTGCTTCTTCAGACATCCTGTTTTCATTTTCTTCTTTGTCTTCCTCTTCTTCCCCCTCTCCTCCCTTTCCCCTCCTCCCCCTCTCCCTCCTGCCCCTCTCCTTCCCCCTCTCCTTCTTCCCCTCCCCCATCCTCCTCTTCTTTCTTCCTCCTCCTTCCTCCTTCTTCCTTCCTCCTCCTTCCTCCTTCTTCATCTGGTAATACTCATCAATGGCATATTGGTATTTTGGGATGCTGATCCCCAAAACAGATGCAATCTTCTCTCCAAGAAAGTCACACACTGAAGTTAACGTGGTAGCCCGAAGCACATAAAACCACAAGTAGAGCCTCCAGGTAAGTTTTGTCGGATCAAGAGTAGGTAAAATAACTTTCTTTTCTAGGCTCTCCACTTCATCTTCATTTGTGCTATATTCTTCCATTGTTTCATCACTCACAAAGTGGGTGACTCTCTTCATCCTTGGGACTTTCTTTTTTCTTATGACACCCAGTTCTACATTTTCAAAGCCTCTTTCATTACTCATCTTCAGCGCCCAGTCCCTGCAACCTCCGCAGCGCCTGACACCAACACAGAGTCTGCTCCTTCCACCAGCTCCCACTTCATCATTGTCGTGGCCACTGGGCTGGTGGTGAGACAGGGAAATGGCTGATATAACTCGTCCATTTTTTAATTTTTATTTTATTTTTTGGTGGAACCAGGGATTCAACTCAGGTCCTTGCGCTTGCCAGGGAAGCGCTTATTCCACTGAGCCATCTCCCCAGCCCTCCCCGTCCATTTTTTAAAATTATTGATTTAAAAATGTGTTTTCTTCAAAAAATAATAAATAAATAAATAAATAAATAAATAAATAAATAAATAAATAAATAAATAAATGTGTTTGGTACAAGATCTCACAGCTTGGACTCAGTGATCTTGTTTTCAACCTCCCTAGAACTGGGATTACAAGCCTGTGCCACCACGCCCAGTCTTGTCCCATCCATTTAAAAGGTTGTCCTTTCTCATGTGTAATCTTGGCACCTTTGACTATAGATGTGTAAGTTTATATCAACGTATAGGTTCACTGTTCTATTTCTTTGAACTAGATATCTATTTCTTATGCAAGAATTTTGCTATTCATGTTATTATGGTTCTGTCTTGAAATCTAGTAATTTGGTACCCCAAGCTTTGCTTTTTGTCAAGATTGCTTGGGCTATTTTGGGTCTTTTGTGCCTTCATATAAATTTTAAGAGTATTTTCCCCTAATTCTGTGAAGAATATCATTGTCATATTTGTGGGAAATAAATCAAATCTTTGTTACTCTAGGTATTATGTTTTTGCAATACCTTTTCATCTAATTCCTGAACATGGGAAGTCTTCCCATGTTGTAATGTCTTTTTTCACTGTTTTGTGATTTTTCAATGCAAAATTCAAACTTGATTAAGTTTATCCCGAGGTATTTTTAAAGTTTTTTGTAGGTGTTGTGAATGCATTGCAATTATGATTTCTTTCTCAGAGAGTTCATTATTGATGTATAGAAAGGTATGGTTTTTTTGTTTCCTGCAATTTTACTGAAATTATTTATGAGTTTTAATAGTCTTTTGCTTATTTCTTCAGATTTTTCTAAGTACAGAATTACATAATCTGCAAATGATATAAATAGACTTCCTCCTTTTCCATTTGTATGCCTTTTATTTATTTTACTTGCCTAAATTGTTTGGCTAAAACTTTTTGTGATATTTTGAATATGACCTGTGAGAGCTGATATTCTTTTATTCCTGATCCTAAATGAAATTCTTTCAGTTTTTCCTCATTTAGTGTAGCTAAGCTAGTAATATGTAAACTCTTTTATTTTGTCAAACTGTATTCTTAGATACCTAATTTGTTGAGGGTCTTTTCTCATGAAGGCGTATTGCATTTTGTTGACTATATTTTATTCATTTATTGAGATGATTATATCTTATACTTAACTCTGTATGTATGATGTATTATGTTTCTTGATTTTTAGATGTTGAACAATTCTTGTAATACTTGTAATTAAGCCAACTTTTTCGCAGTGTATAATAGTTTTTGATGTGCTGTTGAATTCTTTTTACAAGTATTTTATTAAGTATTGCCACTATGTTATCAAAAATATTGATGTATAGTTTTCGTTTTTGTGTGTCCTTGTCAAGTTCTGTGGTAGCAAGGGTAATGATTTTCTCATAGAATGTGTTTGGAACAGTTCCCTCTCTTACAGTTCAGATAAGCATTGGCATGAATTCTTTAAAAAATCTGGCAGAATTCAGCAGTGAAGCTATCTGGCTCTGAAATTTTATTTGTTGTTGTCAGAAGGCTTTTTATTACTAATTATATCTAGCTATTATTTGTCTATTCAGGTGTGTTTTTCCCTCAGTTCAATTTTGCAAGGTCATATGTATCCAGAAATTTTGTTTCAGATTTTACAATTTATTAGAATATAGTTTTGCAACATAATCTCTGGTGATCCTTCGAATTTCTGGGTACAACTTGTAATGTATTCTTTTTTCATCTTTAATTTTATTTATTTGAGCATTCTCTCTCACATTTACTTTCTGCTTAGTATAGCTAAATATTTCTCTATTATATTTATCTTAACAACAACAGGAAAATAACCTAACTGATTCTGTTGCTTTTTAGAAATTCTGTTTCACTTATTTCTTATCATTATTTTTTTCCTTCTCATTTTGGATATTTTTTCTTACATCATCAGCTTGTTTGACAGCTTTCTAGTTTTTTGATGTAGGCATTTTTGGCTCTTCCCCTCTTATTCATTTTTATGACTTGAATATTTACTATATTTATAATTTACTTTTGTGCTTGTCATTTTTTAAAATTTATGTATTTGTATTTTAACTTCAAGAGTGAAAAATAGAAGCAAAATCAAATAGAAAAAATAACATAAACAGGGAAACATATAACAATACATATGTTACTTTGCTTGTCATTTGTATATGTACTTCTTTTATTTTTTTGTCTTTTTGAGACAGGGTCTTCCTATGCAGTTCAGGCTGGCCTTGAGCTCACTTTGTAGCTCAGGCTGGTCTCGAACTCACAACAATCCTCCTGCCTCAGCCTCCCAAGTGCTGGGATTACAGGCATGCGCCACCACGCCCGGCATTGTATATGTACTTCTGTAGTGATAGTTAACACTTTAAGATATTGTTATGGTTTGTGTTTTTCTCCCCAAAGCCTCATGCAGTCCTGGAGTGGGGACTCCTAGAATCTGAAATTAATTCATGGTCAAGGCTGGGATTATGGGGTTAGTACTGCTGGGATTATGGGTGTGAGTACCACACCCAGGTTGGGGCATACAGCCTGAATGAAATTTAAGGAAGGCAGACTTGCTCTCTGTAGCCATTGTTACTACCATTTCTCCCATTTGCTCTTGCTCTTTGCTGCTACTGCCACCATGAAAGGTTGTTCTTTGCCATGTGAATCAAAGAGAAAAATATGACCCTCCAATGTGTGGAAAAACCCAAGAGAATTTATGAATATCCGGTCAGACTTACAAAAATCGCTTCATAGAATGCTGTATCCAGAAATTTAAAAAGATAACTACTATTTTTAAATTTTTTTTCAGGAAGGGCAGGTACCGAGGGTTGAACACATGACCTTGCTCTTGCCAGACAGGCACTTAAGCCACTGAGCTATCTTGCTGGTCCAGTAACTACTATTATGCTAATATCTGCCTCAGTTGCTCTTCTCTCATTGCTGGGACAAATAACCAATATCCAAAATGAAGGAACGAAAGGTTTATTTAACACATAGTTACTAGTGATTTCAGTCCATATTCAGTTGGCTCCAAGGCAGAACTTCACATGGCAAAGAGCAACCTTTCATGGTGGCAGTAGCAGCAAAGAGCAAGAGCAAATGGGAGGAATGGTAGTAACAATGGCTACAGAGAGCAAGTCTGCCTTCCTTAAATTTCATTCAGGCTGTATGCCCCAGCCTGGGTGTAGTACTCACACCCATAATCCCAGCAGTACTAACCCATAATCCCAGCTTTGATTCTGAAGGATAGCCTTTGTGGGTATATGTCTTTGTTAACAGCTCTGTTTTATTCTATTCTGTTCATTTTATTATATATTTTTATATATTTGGTACAGGGTCTATAGTGTCTCATTATGTAAATTGGATTCCTAGTGATCCCAGTCTCTTTTTTTTTTTTTTTTTTTTTTTGTGGAACTGGGGATTGAACTCAGGCCCCTATGCTTGGCAGAAAAGCGCTTATTCTACTGAGCCATCTCCTCAGCCCCTGATCCCAGTCTCAATTGCAGGCACAGAGCATCCCAGGGGCGGGGGTGGATCGAACCCCACCATTGAGTTCTGCAGCAGGCAGTTTAGTCCACTGAGCTATCTGGCCAGTCCTAGTGTGTTCATTTTAACTTTTTGGACCTGAATATTTCTTTCAATTCACTTTGACACTTTAACCTATCAGGTTTCTGTTGAGAAATCTGCTATTAGTCTAATGGGACTATACTTTTTAAAAATAACTTTATTGAGAAAGAAATAGCAATGAGACAGTTCCAAAACTGATTAATAGGACAATTTCAATAATTAATAATTTGCATATTGTTATCTTAGTGGTTATTCATTGTATAAGATGCAGACGTGGAATCCTGTCCACAAATACTATTAGAACAAATCTTTCTATTCATTGAATTAAGAGAATGTAGCTGTATATCTATCCTAACTATTTTGAATATACTGATACAAAATGGTCATTTGTATCCCCATTTTTTTGTTTAGTTTTGCCAGAGAAGGGTATTCCATTGTCATTTAAATATTGTAGGTGCGTGAATTCAGCAAAATATTCCAATAGAGTCCAGTAGTTCATAATAGTTGTGGGTTTTCCATAAAACTGGCAATGTCAGAAGTTGTTGACTTGATCCTTTTACAGCTTAGCCTATTAATATGGCTTTACTTTTTATACTTAACTTTTCTACTTTTCTGCTGAATGATTAAGACCAAGATAAAACAAGTCCTATATAACAAGAAATGTAACTTTGTATCAGTCATATCCCCTCAGGATTTATCCTGAAACCCTGTACCACAGTTTGTAGATCCTTTGTCAGTGTCAGCCATGTGGATGAGTTACGGCCATTGCTTGACTAATTTATTCTCTGTGAAAGCCTGAGAGAATGTTTTCTCTCCATGAGACTCTCCTTAGGTACACTCTATATCGTTGATCACTTTCCCCTGTGGCCCTGTAATCTCCTTGATCAGAAAATTTGGGAAACAACTGAGTTTCAAGATGACCTTCACGTGAGGAATGGATGAAAAAGATGTGGTATTTTTATACAATGGAGTATTGCTCAGCTATAAAGAACGATAAACTTAAAGCCTTTATATTTAAATGGATGCCACTTGAAAATATACTAAGTGAAAAAAAAAAAAAAAACCAGACCCACATGTGTAAATATCTTATGGTCTCCCTAGTATAAGAACTCAAAAGAAGGAATAAAAATAGAAAGGTATACCATAATTAAAAGGAAAGTGAGAGCTTGAGGATTAAATAACGAAGAGAGGGCAAGGAGAAAAGATAGGAAATACGATAAGGGCAGTCATGCATTTATATGCGCAAGTTGGGTAAGGCAGTGATCTTGAGAACCTTCAGCCATTCTTTTTCTTTCTTTCATTTAATGTTTTTAGTACAGGGTCTGTAGGTTCTCACTACTGACTTGTAGTGATCCTTTCTCAATGCTGTCTCAATGTGCCCTGGGGGCATGGCTGGCACAGCAGGCTGGAGATCAAACCTCTGGCCCCTGTGTCTGCCAAAACAGGTGTTTTAGTACTCTGAACTGTCTAGCTGGCCCTGGGGCTATCCTTAACTATGACTTTGTTCACTTCTTTTGTAGGTTATAAATTTGTTTTGCACTTTTGACAGTTTGTCTTCAACATGCCATGGTGAGAATATTTTCTTGTCCTATGTGAAATTCTACAGGGCTTTCCTAACCTGTGGGACATTTTCTATTATTGTTTTTCTTTCTTGCTAGGTATCTTGAAAATGATGGTGGCCTATTTTTTTAGTGGTATTACACAGCTCTTGTATTCTGTTCTGTTTTATTCTCTCTCCCTCCCTCCTTTTTTCTCTCTCTCTCCCTCCCTCTCCCCCATCTTCCCTCCCTTTCTTTTTTGTGTACCAGGAGACTCAAGACCATGGACAAGTGCTTATACCACTGAGCTATGTCCCCAGCCCATTTTTTTTTATTTCTGTCTGAACATAATATTTTGGAGGAATTGTTTTTAAGCTCTACTGTTCTGTCTTCTGTTTGATCTAGTCTGTTATTGAAGCTTTAACCTGAATTTTTAAATCTGATTTAGAGACATTCTTATTTTCAAGATTTCTAATTGTTTCTTTTTTCAGAATCTCTTTGCTGAATTTCTCATTCAAATCCTGAATTGCCTTTGTAATGTCACTTAATTATTTATCAGAATTTTCTTGACTATCACTGAGTTTTAAAAAATAATTCTTCTTAATTCTTATCATGGCATTTCACTAACTTTAAAACATAGACAGACCCATCCCTTATTTGTCTCAAAAGTCTGTCATGATATCTTATGTCAGTGTTGGAATGAGTAGTGTTGATGGAATTGAAAGAGATATTCTAATAATATAGTTTACTCACATTTTATGGATAATGAAATTGAGTGGTTAATCAATATCTCCAGTTTAGATAGTCAGTAGTGACAGATGTTGGACCTAAAATTAGTCTTCTGACTCCTAGCACAATATTGTTCCATATTGTTTCATAACATTTTTTGTTTTAAATATAGTTTTTATTTTATCCCATAGCCAAAATATTTTTCTATGACTAATAATTTCTGTAGATGTCATATAACAATGAGAAAGATCTTTAAATTCAGGGAAATTTGCTTGATAACGATATGGACACATAAAATAGCTTCAGTGAAACAGTTATTTAATTTGTTCAGGCACAATAAAAAGTTACAATGTGTTGAAATATTAAATAGTCCAAGGAAAGAGGGTGGTGTAGCCTGCAAGAAAATAAAATTTCAGACAAATAGAAAAGTTTAAATGGAATTATTAGGGAAGAAAGTATGATGGAGTACAAATGATGACAAGAAAAGATATTGTGAATGAGCAGAATGCTGAATTTCCACTCTTGAAAAGGTCTAAAAATGATGAGACTATGTTCATTTGTATGCATTGTGAGAGATATGGGTATAGATCAATCTTCTGTATGTGAATAGCCAGTTTTCCTAGTATTAATAGAGGGTATCACTTAATATAGTATTGGCTTATAATCGTAGCAAATATTGCAGATATCAATAAGACCTTGACCTAAACTTGGAGAATTAGGCTAACATTTAATTTTTTAAAATATGCTAAAAATTAAGAGCTCATGTCACTATGTACAAATACATTTTTGCTATTACATTTTTTAAAGATATTATGTAAGGAGATATTTTCTCTTATGCAGATTCAGTCACCAAACATTTAAAACAAAGATTCTTTAGGAATAGAAAAAAAGTCTTTTTTTTTTTTTTTTTTTTTTTTTGGTACATGGAGTTGAATTCAAGACCTCATGTTTGCCAGTCAGGTACTTGTGCTACTGAGCTGTATTCCCACCCCAATAAGTATTTCTTAAAAATTAAATTCTGGTGGCATTTTGTTGTCACAGGTGCAATAAAAACCAATGACATCAATTCTATACTATAAAAGAATTCAAAGAGTAATATTTTCTATACTGTTATATTTGTTATTGGTATACAGGAACACTATTATGAATATTGACTTTGTATCCTGCTGTGATACTAAATTTGGTTATTAATTTTAGGAATATTTTGGTGGAGTGTTTGGGGTCTTAATTTAACTTTTTCCTTCCCTATCCATTTCCTTTTTATTTCTTTCCCTTGTCTAATTGTTCTAGTTAATGTTACTGCATCTATTGAGATGACTGAGTGGGTTTTGTCTTTTTTTCCTGATAATGTAATGTAGTATACTTATTGATTTGCATATCTTGAACCTTCCCTATATCCCTGGAGTGAGTCACAGTGTATGATCTTTTTTGAAGTTTTGGTGCATTCTGTTTGCTAGAGCCTTCTTGAGAATTTTTGCATCTACATTTAATAAGGAGATTTATCTTATATTTTATATTTTTAGTTGGACCCTTTTCTGATTTTAGAATCAGAGTAATACTTCTTTAAGAGTACTGTCTCCCTTTCAGATTCATTAAAGAGTTTCAGGAGCATAGGATTTAAAGTTCTCTAAAGTTCTTGTAGAATTTCGGAGTGAATTTGTTAGGATCTGAGGTTTTCATAGTTGGTAATTTTTTATTGTTAAATTTTATTGACTGATATTGGGTTATTCAAGATTTTTATATCTTCTTGATTTAGCTTTAGTAACTCATATCTAGGAGTCTATCCATTTTGTGTGATTTTTTTTGTCTTATTAAAGTATAGATTCTCAAAGTAGTTACTAATGATTTTCTGAATTTTATAGAATCTGTTGTGATTTCACCCTTTTCATTTCTGGTTGCATGGATTTTAGTTTTTTTTTTGGTAAAATTGGCAAATGGCTTATTGATTTTATTTAATCCTTCAAAGAACTAACTTTTTAATTTGTTGATACTTTGTATTGTTTCCTTAGTCTCAATTGCATTAATTTCTGTTCTGATCCTTATAATTTCCTACCTAATATGAGTTTGGGGATTTATTTTTTTCCCTTAAAAGTTTGAGGCTCAGTATTAGGTTGTTTACTTGAGCTTATTCTATTTTCCTTGTATGAGAATTCACAACTATAAATATTCCTCTTAGGACTAATTTCACAGTTTCCCATAAATTCTGGTGTGTTATATCAGCATTCATAGTGGATACTGTTTAATTTCTTCTTTAATTTAATCTGTGACATATTGGTTAGTCAGTAGGATATTATTTAGTTTCTGTATGTTTATGCAGTTTTTGTAGTTTCTTTTGCCATTGGTTTCCATATTCATTGTACTCTAGTCAGATCATATGCATGGGATAATTTTAGTTCTCTTGCACTAAGGTATGTTTTATGGGCTAGTTTGTGGTCTATTTTGGAGAACATCCCATGGGTACCTGGGAAAAATGTATCCTCTAATGCTGTAAGGTGAAATGCTCTGTAGATACCTACTAAATCCATTTGTTCACAGAGATGATTCAGTTCTGATAATTCCTTGTTGATTTTTTTGTCTGGTTGCTCTCTCTATTTGTTACAATGGAATATTAAGAGCTCTCATCATAATTGTGTTCTCTTTTGATTTTTCATGTTTATTAATACTTGTTTTATGTAGTTGTATGTGCCTGTATATGGTGCACATGTATTTATGATATTTATTCTTGGAGTTTTCCCTTAAGAAATATGTAGTGACGTTTGTCTTCTTTGATCATTCTTGGCTTGAAGTTTATATTATCTGATAATAGAATAGATATTCCTGCTTTTTTCTGGGTTCCTATGCATGGAATAATTTTTTCCATCTTTTGACTTTCAATCTATGTATTTCTTTTGGAATTAAGTATGTTTCTTGTATATAATATATTGTTAGAAGTTGTTTCTTGATCCATTCTGCCAGTCTGCTTCTTTTCTTGGTGAATTACACTGATAGTTATAACTGATATACAGTGGCTTATCATTGTCATATTATTTTCCTGCTGTTGGTTCTCTATCTTTCTCCTCTGGTTGTTTGCTTAGCCTGATGACTTTATTTTATTGGTGTTTTTGGAATTGTGGAATTTGTTTTGTCTTTCTAGAATATCTTTGTGTATAGGTGGTTTCATGGTCATGAATTTCTTCATTGTTCTTTGTCATGAAAGTATCTTATTTTTCCCTTACTTTTGAAAGATAGTTTTGCAGGGTATGTTAATCTGGGTTGGAATACCCTGAGAGATATTTGGGCAAAGAGAGAAAGAATAGAAATAGAACTGAACACAAGTAAAGGTAAATATCTAACCTAAAAAAGACAGCTATTAGACAGAAAAAGAAAAATGAAACAAAGAAAAAAATAAAATTCTTCTTGTATCCACAGTTCTGTGGTACTACCTACATCAGATCCCCAAACAGTCAGGTCTACAGTATGATTAATGATGGGTACAGGAATAATCTTGGCCTCTGGATGTGGGTTTGGGGGCTAGAATCTTTAGTCTGTAAGTGTCTGTATGTCCCTGGTGGCTTGCCCATTTCTTACATTATTTGTCCCTGTATTGCTCATCCAGTTGTGGTGGCACCCTCAGACAGAGACAGCCCAAAGCCACTCCCAATCATGTCTATAGTTGGTTACTCCTGATCCTTGCAAGGCCTTCTTTGTTCCACTTCCACTGGTACATCTGAGTCCTCTTGCATCATTTGTTGCAGGTCAGGGTGGGGTGTTAGAGATAGAGATATCCTCCAAAGTCATGCCCCCTTTTGGTCTCCTCCTTCAAGGAGGCCCTACCTCTTATCAGATCAGTCAGCCATAAACTCATCAAGTATGAGAATAATGTTCCTATGGTCCAGTCACTTTCCAAAGCCCCACCTATGAAAAGAAGCAACTTTGGGGAGACATTTTAGATCTTAATCATAAAAGCATATCTTCCATCTCAGATTGTGAGATGACTATTCCAACTCCTGCCTTGTATTTTCCAGAAAGTAAAAAGGTGAGAAAAGTAGAGAATAATTGCCTTTGCAGTTAACAAATATTCATTTCTCACTCATTTCAGCTCTCACTCATTATTCAGTCTAGAATAGACAGTGTAATAGAGACTGGAATATATAGAATTTAACTGCTTTGCTATGTGCTGAACTAAATGGAATAATTGGCAGTCTGTCATAGATGTTTTGGTGCTTTTTTTGAAATATGATTGTAGTAAGCTTGAACAACTGTACACAATATAAATTCTACTTGCGTTATTGTACTGTGCACAGTTCTACACTAGTTTTTCTATATTCATTAATAAATGAGAATACATACATATATGAGAATATATAATATACAATATGCATATAAAATATGTGTGTATTGAAGGGACTAAAATTAAAACTAATTCAAATTTCTTTGTTAGCTAGATTATGCTTAAATTCTGTGAACAGGAAACATTTTTGTCAGATTAAAACGGAAGAAGAAGGGGGCTGGGGAGATGGCTCAGTGGAATAAGTGCTTCCCTGGCAAGCAAAGGGCCTGAGTTCAATCCCCGATTCTGTTAAAAAAAAAAAAAATGAAGAAGAAAGCAAAAGTTATTTACTTCTAGCAGTTCTTGGCAGTATCAGCAATGATCAGAGATTTGTGTATTTTATTTTAAGTGGTGTTGGCAATGTTTTGAACTCAGGGTTATATATGGCCAGGGTAATGTGATGAATTCTCACATGTATTCATAACCAATTCTATTATATTATCCTTTGATTTAAATATCTAGAGAGATTTGTAGAGAGACAGTTGGCTATTTCATCTCATGCTTTGAAATATTTTTAAAGCAGAATGAAACAAAAAGTTGAGGTGAAGTGGTTTTAAAATACAGACATTTCTTATTTTTCTCTTAATGAATATCTTTGCTTTCATTATATTCATCACTTGACCATATACTATACTATTTCAGTAATTCTTTTTGATGCTGTCTAAAATTGAGAATTTTCTCCATTTGCATTGCTTTCAAACTTTGTTCTACGTTTTTCTTCATCCTTCCATTTCTAAAAAAGTACATCTTTAACATTCTATTTGATGGTCCTGCTTCTTTTGAAATCAGCCTTATAACTTCACTGACTACAACTTCTTAGTGCATATTTTGTGTGATTAAATTATTTCATGTTCTTGACATCAATATTTTTTTTCAAATTGAGATGTAGTTTTATACTCCATAAAATTTAACTGATGTATACATTTCAGTAGTGTTTAGTATATTGAGTTGTCTGACAAGCCCCACAATTTAATTTTAAAACATTTTATCATCTCAGAAAGGATCCATGTATCATTTAGAAGTCAATTCCAATTACGCTTAACCCCTATCATTGTACAACTAGTAATATAAATTCAGTTTCTCTTTTTTATTGCACATTTCTATCTTTATTTTTTTATTTTTATTTTTATTTATTTATTTTTTTATTGAAATACAAATGTCAATCAGATAGTTTCAAGACTATCTAATAGTCTCAATAATACAGATTCGATAAATTAATACATTGCAAACTGTTTTCATAATGTTTTGGTATTGTACAAGGTGCATACATGATATTATATTTACAGATATTATTTTAGCAGATATCTCTTATCAGTGAATTAAGAGTATAGCTGCTTACTTATCTTATTTTTTTATACTTGAATTATATCAAAAATTCAATAATTATTTTCCTAGTGGATGACCATAGTACTAGAAGCCGACATAATATCCTGTCCAACCACCATTAGTGCAGATCTTGCCTCTCATAGAATTATGTAGAAGCACAGCTTTATCTATCCCAACTGTACTGTCTATACACAAACATCATGATTTTTTCTTTCTACACCCCTTCCTTTGTCTACATCCTTCAAAGGTGGGCACTCCATTGTCATTCAACTAACTTAGGTGCATGAACTCAAGACCACAATCCAACATAGTCCAGCATTCTACAACAATAGTGAGTTACTCAAAGATATTGACAACCATAGCCATTTACAGCTCAGCTTAATATTATGGCCCTGCGATGTATACTTCATTTTTATGCTTTTCTGCTGGATGGTTAAGACCTAGATAGATCAAGACTTATATGCCAACACATGAACTTTATATTTCCTATGTGGTCAGTGAAGTCCTCTCAGGGTTTATCTTGTAGTCCTGTACATTATTCTGTAGTTCCTTTGTCTGTGTCATCCATGTGGATGAGTCACGGCCAATGCTTGACCAGATTGCTCTCTGTGAGAGCCTGAGAGAAAGTTTTCTCTTCATGTGACTCTCCCCAGGCACACCATAGAACTTTAATCTCTTTCCTCTGTGGCTCCACAATCTCCTTGCTCAGAAAATTTGGAGCTCACCTGAGTTTCATGATGTTGCAGTACAGGTTCTCTTATGTACTAAGTCTTCCCTGACCTTGAAAGGCTAGGGCCAAAATGTTGGTTGGCCTTGTGGCTCTTCTGATTTCTCCAACTCTGACTTGTGATCTTAGGTTGTTAACCATCCAGAAGAAAAGCTGATTAGTATCCTGCAGCATATGCCATTCACTTTGGCTTATCGGACTCAATTGATTTTAGTTGTTGTACGTTTCCTTTTGTATTTCTGCTTTTCGCTTGTTTTACTAGGGAGACTATACGATATTTACACATGTGTGTCTGACTTATTTCACTTATGAGTATATGTTCAAGTGGCATCCACTTCAGTATAAATGCTTCAAACTTATCATTCTTAATAGTTGAGTAATACTCCATTATATAGAAATACCACATCTTTTTCAACCATTCCTCATGTGATGGACATCTTGGTTATTTCCAAGATTTTGCTATCACACATTGTGCTGCTGTAAACATAGGTACACATTTATCTCTATGATACAATGTATCCAGATCCTTTGGGAAAATTCCCAGTAGGGGGATAGCCGGCTTGAATGGGATTTCTAGTCCTACTCTTTTGAGGAGTCTCCATACTGACCTCCACAATGGTTGTACCAGTCTACATTCCCACCAGCAGTGGAGAAGTGTTCCCTTTTCCCCACAACCTCTGCAACATTTGTTGTGGTTGATTTCCTTATGATAGCCATTCTTTCTGGAGTGAGCTGGTATCTCAGTGTTGTTTTTATTTGCATTTCACAAATGTCTAGTGATGTGGAGCAATTTTTCATATATTTATTTGCTTCTTTAATTTCGTCCACTGAGAACTGTGTATTCATCTCAGATGCCCATTTCTGAATTGGGTCCTTAAATTTGAGGGCCCTGTTATATCTTAGTTCTTTATATGTTCTAGACAGTAGTCCTCTGTCTGATTGCTTATTAGTTAGGATTTTTTCAAAATTTGTGGGTTGTCTTTTCACTCTGTTGACAATTTCTTTTGACTTGCAGAAGCTCCTTAAGAAGAGTTGATCCCAGTTGTTGATTCTTTCAAGTGCTTCCCGTGTGAATATATGTTTGTTCATGGACTGTTTACCTACCCCTATGTCTTTGAGAGTTCCTCCTACTTTCTCTTCCAGGAGATTGTTTCTGTTTTAATGTTTAGATCTTTAATCTATTTTGACTTTAACTTAGTGCATGGTGATAGAGCTGGGTCAAGTTTTAGTTTTCGGCTTGTAGAAAGCCATGTTTTCCAGCACCATTTGTTAAAGAGGCTATCTTTCTTCCAGTGAGCTTGTGTAGCCCCTTTGTTGAAGATAAGACGGATGAGTGTTTTTGTAGATGCCTCTGCGTCTTCTAATCTATTCCACCGATCCTCAGGTCTATTTTGTTGCCAATACCATGTTGATTTTATCACAGTGGCTTTGTAGTATAATTTCAAATCAGGAATTGTGATGCCTCCTGCCTTGTCTTTATTGGCCAAGATTGCCTTTGCTATTCTAGGTCGTTTGTGGTTCCAAATAAATTTTAGAATTGATTTCTCTATATCTGGGATGTATGTTAGTGGCAGTTTTATAGGGATTGCATTAAATCTTACAGCAATTTTGGGAGTATGGCCATCTTCACGATGTTGGTTCTTCCTCTCCAGGAGCATGGAATTTCTTTCCATTTTCTGAAATCCTCTATAATCTCTTTTCTTAGGGTGTAGTAATTTTCCATGAAAAGATCTTTGACTTCCTTGGTTAAGTGAATCCCAAGGTATTTCATTTTCCTCAGTGCTATTGTAAAAGGTATTGCCTCTATTGTTTCCCTTTCAGTGTGCTTGTTATCTGTGTAGAAGTTTCTTTCTTTAAAATTAATTTTATTGAGAAAGAATTAGAAATGAGACAGTTTCAAAACAGGTTTAGTAGGACCGTTACAATGATTAATACATTGCATATTGGTGTCTTCATAGTAGTTATTCATAGTACAAGATGCAGAACAGATATCTTATCTAAACACTATTAGTAGAAATATTTCTTTTCATTCAACTAAGAGCAAGTAACTCTATATCTTTCCTATTTTGTATATACAGAAATGTATATCATCCAGCAGAAAAGTATAAACATGAGGTATCAAAAAAGGCTAATAAATGAAAAAAAGGATATAAGAAAAAAATAGTCACAGGACTGTCCTGCTACAATGCAGTATATGGTTAGATTTCTAAATCTCTGTGTTGGGCTGGCAAGATTGCTCAGCGGTCTAAAGCGCCTCTCAGGGACCGCGGTTCGATCCCCAGCACCACATGCCATGCCAGCCCCTCTCCCCAGGGTGGGCTGAGCTGACCACCCCCCGCAAAAAAAGAATCCGCGATGTGTAGCGAGACACTGTAATAAATAAATGAATTTAAAAAAATAAATAAATCTCTGTGTAAAAATATGTAATTGTTTATTCATATTTTTAAAATATTTTTTCTTCATATTCTATAGGGACTTAAAGTTTAACATATGAATACTTGATGGAAAATACCTGTTCCATGTTATGCCTAAGATGTTTGATATTCAGACAGATAGTTAGGTTAAACCCAACTACATATGTTGTAGGGTAATAATTAGCTTCTCTTCTTGAGGGTTAACTATCTAAGTTTGCAGACCAAAAATTAGAGAAAAAGAGGGGCTGCGAGGACAGCTAACATTTTGGCCCTAGCCTTTTAAGGTCAGTGAAGACTTAGGACATAGGAGAACCTATACTGTAACATTGTGTAACTTAGTTGTGTCCCAAATTTTCTGATCAAGGAGCTTATGTGGCCACAGAGGAAAGTGATCAATGATGTAGAGTGTGCCTAAGGACAGTCACATGGAGAGAAAACTTTCTCTCAGGCTTTCACAGAGTACAAATTGGTCAAGCATTGGCCGTGACTCATCCATATGCTGACACAAAGGATCTACAAAGTGTGGTACAGGATAAAACCTGGCACTTGATTGACATCATCAGATAAAAAAGTTACATTTCTTGTTGTATTGGTCTTGCTTTGTTTTAGTTTTAACCATCCAGCAGAAAAGTATAAAAATGAAGTATAAAAAGTCAAGCTATATTAATAGGCTAAGCTGTAAAAGGCTCAAGTCAGCAACTTCTGACATTGCCAGTACTACTGATAACCCACTACTATTACGGACTATTGGACTCTATTGGAATATATTGTTGAATTCACGCACCTATAATATTTAAATGACAACCCTTCTCTGACAAAATAAACAAAAAACTGGGGATACAAATGAATGACTATTTTGAATTTGTATGTTCAAACTAGTTAGGATAGATATACAGCTACATTCTTTTAATTCATTGAATAAAAAATTTATTCTAATAGTGTTTGTGGGCAGGATATTATGTCTGCATCTTTTACAATGAATAACTAGTAAGACAACAATATGCAATATATTAATTATTGAAACTGTCCTAATCAGTTTTGAAATTGTTTCATTATTATTTGTTTCTCAATAAAACTATTAAAAAAATAAATGGAGAAATAAAGTAAGGAAATGTGAATATGCTGAGCTGTAAAAGGCTGAAGTCAACAACTTGTGACATTGCCAGTTCTTTGGATAACCAACTACTATTTTGATCTTCTAAACGCTTACTGCTTCTAATGTCATATCAATTGGATTATATTGGATTATTTTGCTGAATTCATGCATCTACAATATTTGAATGACAGTGAAATAACCTCTGACAAAACTAAACAAAAAATGGGGGATATAAATGAAGGACCATTTTGTAGTGAAAAAAATATAAAATCAGTGTCTATAAATTTTCCTCTTTTGTATGTTTTACATAAATGAAATTATGTATATTAGTTTCTGTGATTATCATAGTTTTCAAAGTTTTGCTATAATTATGCTCCATTCTTCATTAGTATACAGTATTTCTTTTTTTGACAGCTTATTTTTTAATCAAGTTGAACTAAATCTGTGCAAACATTTTGTGGCTTTGTAACCAGAATCCTGTATAAACAGAATAAAGCCAGCATCCAACTAGAGGTCTATTACATCCTTTAACATCATTTATACTGAAGTGGATGCCACTTGAACATATACTCATAAGTGAAATAAACCAGACACACATGTGTAAATATCGTATAGTCTCCCTAGTATAACAAGCGAAAAGCAGAAATACAAAAGGAAATGTACAACAAGTAAAATCAATTGAGTCAGATAAGGCAAAGTGAATGGCATATGTTGCAGGATACTAATCAGCTTT
>PVKA01036034.1:0-22148 GCA_004027165.1 Ctenomys sociabilis
CACAGACAAAGGAACTACAGAATAATGTACAGGACTACAAGATAAACCCTGAGAAGACTTCAATGACCACATAGGAAATATAAAGTTCATGTGTTGGTATATAAGTTTTGATCTACCTAGGTCTTAACCATCCAGCAGAAAAGTATAAAAGTATAAAAATGAAGTATACATCGTGAGCCCATAATATTAAGCTGAGCTGAAAATGGATATGGTCAACAATTTCTTTGAATAACTCCCTATGGTTGCAGAATGCTGGACTGTGTTGGATTGTGCTGTCAAGTTCAAGCACCTAAGGTAGTTGAATATCAATGGAGTGCCCACTTTTGACAGGTGTAGACAAAGGAAGGGTTGTAGAAAGAAAAAATCAGGATGTGTGTGTATAGACAGTACCGTTGGGATAGATAACTCTGTGCTTCTACATAATTCTATGATCGGCAAGATCTGCACTAATGGTGGTTGGACAGGATATTATGTTGGCTTTTAGTGCTATGGTCATCCACTAGGTAAATAATTATTGAATTTTTGATATAATTCAGCTATAAAAAACCTGTAAATAAAATATCATGTGTGCACCTTGTACAATACCAAAATGCTATGAAAACAGTTTGCAATGTATTAATTCATTGACTCTATATGGTTAAGGTGTTTTGAAACTGTCTGATTGACATTTGTATTTTAATAAAATAAAAATAAATGGAAAAAAATAAAATAAAAAAAATAAAAATATTATGTCATGTAAAAAAAAGCTGCTTCTTTGAAAGACTGAATAAAATTGATAAGCCCCAAGTTACCCTCATCAAAAAGAGGAAAGAAAAAATTCAAATACAAGCAATAAGGAATGAAAAGGTTGTATTTACCACACATCCAGTGGAAATTCAGAATATTATAAATAGCTACTTTGAGGATCTTTACTCTCCCAGAATAGAAGACACAGAAGTGGACAGCTTACTAATAAGGTACAAATTACCAAACCTGAATCAAGAAAATATGACAACAGTCAGGACTCAGTAGATGGCTCAGTAGAATAAGCACTTCCATGACAAATGCAAGGGTTTGAGTTCAATTCTCGCTTTTTAAAATAAAATAGAAGATATAACAACTCTCAATAACCCAATAGCAGCCAATGAAATATGAAATATAATTTTTTAAAAAACCTACTGTCAGAAAAATTCCATGTTCTGATGGCCTCACAGCTGAATTCTGCAAGAAATTTGTGAAAGATATAATCCCTATACTCCTCAAACTCTTAAATGAACTTCAAAAGATAACAATCCTCCAAAAATCATTCCTGAAGACAAGTACTATACTGATATAAAAACCAGAGAAAGAATCAACTAAAAAATAAAACTACAGGGGCCAGAGAGATGGCTCAGTGGAATAAGTGCTTTCCTGGCAAGCCCAAGGGCCTGAGTTCAGTCCCTAGTTCCGCAAAAATAAATAAATAACAATAAAAAAGAAAACTACAGGCTAATCTCCCTCATGAACATAAATGCAAAAATCCTAGCAAATACAACACAGAAAATCATCAAGAAGATCATACACCATGACCATGTAGAATTCATCCCAGGGATACACAGATGGTTCAATATTTGAAAATTCATAAATGAAATATACCACATCAATAGAATGAAAACTAAAAACCACATGATCATCTCAATTGATGAAGAAACGTTTTTGACAAAATACAACCCTAACTCAAAGTCCCACAGAAAATTGCAAAGATAGCCTCTACTTCAATCTGATAAAAGCCATTTATGACAACCCAATGGCTAACATAACTCTAAATGGGAAAAACTAAAATCTTTTACTTTCAGATCTGGTACAAGACAAGGATGTCTTTTATCACCATTCAAATTCATCATAGTTCTGGAGTCATTAGCAACAGCCATTAGACAAGAGAGAGAAATAAAAGGAATAAGAATAGGTGAAGAAGAAGTTAAATTATCATTATCTGCAGATGACATGATACTTTACTTGGAAGACCCAAAAATCATCACGAAGAAGCTACAGGAATTGATACACAAATTCAGTAGCATAGAAGGATACAAAGTCAATACCCAAACGTCAATAGCACTCCTCCACACAGAAATCAAGCATATTGAGAGAGAAATTAGAGAAACAATACCTTTTACAATAGCACCAAGGAAAATGAAATTAGTCTAACTGAAGAAATCAAAGAGCTTTTCAAGTACTATGAAAAAAGATATCGCAGATGATTTCAGAAAATGGGAAGATATTCCCTGCTCCTGGATAGGAAGAACCAACATCGTGAAGATGGCCATACTCCCAAAACTGTTGTGCAGATTTAATGCAATCCCTATCAAACTGCCACCAACGTACCTCCCAGACCTAGAAAAATCATTCCTAAAATTTACTTGGAACCAGAAAAGACCTAGAATAGCAAAGGCAAATCGGTAAAGCAATTTTGACAGTATGGCCATCTTCACAATGTTGGTTCTTGCTATATAGGAATAGGGAATATCTTTCCACTTTCTGAAATCCTCTATGATCTCTTTTTTCATAGTACTGTAATCTTCCTTGAAAAGATCTTTGACTTCTTTAGTTAGATTAATTCCAAGGTATTTAATTTTCCTTGGTGCTATTGTAAAAGGTATTGTTTCTAATTTCCCTCTCAGTGTGTTTGTTATCTGTGTAGAGGAATGCTATTGACTTTTGAGTATTGACTTTGTATCCTGCTATGCTACTGAACTTGTGTATCAATTCTTTATCTATTCTTATTCCTTGTATTTCTCTCTCTTGTCTAATGGCTGTTGCTAATGATTCCAGAACTGTATTGAATAGGAGGGTGGTAGAGGATATCCTTGTCTTGAATCTGGATCTGAGAGCAAAATATTTCAGTTTTTCTCCAATTAGAGTTACATTAGCTGTTGGGTTTCCATAGATAGCTTTTATCAGATTGAAGTAGAGGCTATCTATTCCAATTTTCTGTAGGACTTTGAACATGAATGAGCATTAGACTTTGTCAAAAGCCTTTTCTGCATCAATTGAGATGATCATGTACTGTTTAGATTTGGCTCTATTGATATGGTGTATTACATTTATGGGTTTGCGAATATTGAATCATCCTTACATCCCTGGGACAAATCCTACTTGGTCATGGTGTATCATCTTCTTCATGATTTGCTGTATTCTATTTGCTAGGATTTTATTGAGGATTTTTGCTTCTATCTTCATGAGGGAGATTGGCCTGTAGATCTCTTTTTTAGTTCTATCTTTCCCTCATTTTGTTATCAGTATAATACTTGCCTCCAAGTATTGTATTAATAATTATAATAAATAATTATGGGAGGATTGCATCCTTTTCAATTTCATTTAAGATTTTGAGAAATATAGGGATTATATATGCTCTGCAAATTTCTTGTAGAATTCACCTGTGAATTCATGAGGACCTGGGCTTTTCTTTGTCGGTAGGTTTTTTATTACAGTTCGTATTTCATTGGCTGTTATTGGGTTATTGAGAGTCGTTATATCTTCTTGATTCTGTTTTGGTAATTTGTACCTTTTGTGGAACCTGTCCATTTCTTCTGTGTCTTCTATTCTGTGAGATTAAAAGCTATCAAAGTAGCTATTGATAATCTTCTGAATTTCTACTGGGTCTGTGGTAGTTATAACTTTTCATTCCTTATTGCTTGTATTTAATTTTTTCTTTCTTTTCAGTGAGGTTAGCCAGGGGCTTATCAATTTTATTTAATCTTTCAAAGAACCAGCTTTTTGATTTGTTAACTTTGTGAACTGTTTTCTTTGTCTCAATTGAATTAATTTCTGCTCTAATTTTTATGATTTCTTCACATCTTTGAGCTCAGGGTTTGGTTTACCCTTCCTTTTCTAGATGCTGGCTGTGCAACATTAGGGTGTTTATTTGTTCCCGTTCTGTTTTCCGAATGTGTGAGTTCATACCTATAAATTTCCCTCTGAGGACTGCTTTCACTTCATCCCATAAATTCTAATAAGTTGTGTGTGAATTTTCATTGAATTGTAGATATTGTTGAATTTCTTGTTCAATTTTATCTGTGACTCATTGGCTGCTCAGTTGGGTGTTGTTTAATTTCCATGTATTTATGGGGCTTTTCTGTTTTCTTGTCTTATTTATTTCCAGTTTCAGTGCAGTGTGGTCAGATAATATGCAAGGGATAATTTCTGTTTTCTTGAATATACTTAAGCTTGATCTATGGACCAGTATGTGGTCTATTTTTCAAAATGACACATGTGAAGTTGAAAAAAATGTATATTCAGCTGTGGTTGGGTGGAACACTCTGTATACATCCACTAAATCCATTTGTTCCAAGCTCTGGTTCAGTTCTGCTACTTCTTTGCTAATTTTTTGTCTAGTTAACCTACATTTTGGGAATAATGGGATGGTAAAGTCTCCTGTTAAGATTGGGGTATAGGATATTAGATTTTCCATTAAGATTTGTCTTATATAGTTGAGTGCTCCCATGTTTGGTGCATATACACTTATGAGTGTTACCTCTTCCTCTTGAATTTTTCCCCTAACCAATATATAGTGGCCTTCTTTATTTTGTTTGATCATTCTGTGTTTGAAGTTGAGACTGTCTGAGAAAAGGATTGCTACTTTTTTCTAAGGTGTAGGCATATGTAGAA
Organism: Ctenomys sociabilis; assembly: GCA_004027165.1. NCBI lineage: Eukaryota > Metazoa > Chordata > Mammalia > Rodentia > Ctenomyidae > Ctenomys > Ctenomys sociabilis. The sequence goes on from PVKA01036034.1 coordinate 4,624, forward strand.
TTTTTTTCTATCCTTTGACTTTTAGCTTATGAGCTTCTTTATGAGCTAAGTGTGTTTCTTACATACAGGGTATTGTTGGATTGCATTTCCTATGGCAGTCTATTACTTTTAATTAGTGAATTGAGTCCATTTACATTGATGGTTGTAATTGAGATGTATTAATTTACACTCAACATGTTATTTACCTGATGTTGTTTACTGCTTCTTGTCCTGTGTTTAATTGTTTGCCCTATATAGTGGGTTCCTTCTGTTCTCATTTGTGGAGTTCTGATCATTTTTGTCCTTCTCTAGAGCATCTTTTAGTAATCTGCGTAGGGTTGGCTTTGTCATCATGAAATTTTTTAAATGTTCTTTGTTGTCGAAGTATTTCACTTCATCAAACTTGAGAGTTTTGCAGGATATAGTAGTCTGGGTTGGAGTTTGTTTTCATGGAGGACTTGAAGTACTCTGCTCCATGCTCTTCTTGCCTTCATGGTTTGTGAAGAGAAGTCTGCCATTATTCTGATGGGTTTTTCTTTGAATATGATCTGTTTCTTTTCCCTAGCAGCTTTCAGTATATTGTTCTTGTGCTGGATTTCTTGGATCCTGACTATTATATATCTCAGTGTATTTCTAATTGGATTAAAGTTATTTGGAGTACTTCATGCTTCAGTTACCTGAATGTCAGGTTGTTTCCTCATACTTGGGATGCTTTCTGCGATTACTTCTGCCCATATTCTTTTTATATCATTTGTATGCCTCATTCCTTCTCATTGATGCCTATCAGTCTCACGTTATTCATCTTTGCACCATCTTACAGGTGATGAATTTTTTTCTGCATCCTAGTTGTTTTAAAGAGATCTTTTCTTATCTTTTCACTAGTTGCAATGGTGTCTTCAATATCTGAAATTCTATCTTCACTTTCACTCAAATGATTTTGCAAGCTTGTGATTGAAGTTTTAATTTCTTCTATATCTGTTTGACTCTGCTTCATGCAATCCATTTCTTTCCTGCATTGCTCATTCATGGAGCATTCACTTTTCTAACCCCTTCTATTTTTTATCAGTGTCTTCTTGAGAAACAGTAATTAATTCTTTTACTTCAGAGTTTATTTCTGATATGATTTCCTCTATATGTTTCTGCATTTGATTCTTTATTTCAGATACTATTAATTCAGAGACTTTTTTTTAATTTCAGAGATCCTGATCTTAATTTCTCTTTATCTTTCTGCTGTTGTTTTTTTACTTCAGACACTATTAATTCATAGATTTCTTTTTTTATTTCAGGGATTAATTCTGGTATGAGTCCCTCTATACCTTTCTGCTGTTATTTCTTTCCTTCAGATGCTATTAATTCAGAGATTTCAGCTGTGCTAATGTCCTCTGCACTTGTTCTGGGTGAGCTTGGGACCTGAGATTGCAGTTTGCTCCTTCTCTTTGTCATTTTGTATAGCACTGTTCACTGAACTTTGGTGTAGAGCTTTTGTGTAGTTGTAACCTTAGTACCTACTAAAATTCAGGTGCTGATATACAAGGTTCTATTTCATCTAGTTGTGCCTGGCTTGGGTCTGGCTACTGTGCACAGCTCCTTTCTGCTGATACCCTTTGAAGTGAGCCTGTTTTGCTCTTCTGGCAAGATGTTCTGCTCCTGGATTAACTGTGTGATTTTGACCCTTGTCTCACTGCAGATACTTCAGCTTCAGGGTTTCACCCCAGGCCTGTATGCCAGGCCTGGGCTAGGTCTGAAAGGATATTTGGGAGTGGGGAAGAAAGCACACAAGCTCTCCCACACTCACTGGGCCTAGGCTTAGGTGGGTCTGGAGGGCTCCAAGAGCATGGTGCAAGTTCTCACTCACAGTGTGGGCTTGGGCTGGCTCTGGATGGGTTGGGGGGCACTTTGGAGAATGTGGGGAAAGGTTTCTCTCCCACAGAGGGCCTAAGCTTGGTCTAGAGGGTGCAGGAGAGCACAGGAGCTCTCCCACTCACTAGCAGAGCCTGGGGTTGGGCAGATCTGGAGCAGTCCCAAGAGCGCAGGGGAAGTTCTCACTCGCACAAGGCCCACTCTGGAGGGGCAGGGTAGGTCTGGAAAACACAGGAAAGGTCTCTCTCATGAGGCAAGCCTGGGCTTGGTCTGGTGGGTGCAGCAGAGAGCAGAAGCTCTCCCACACACTCACAGGGCCTGGGGTTGGGTGGATCTGGAGTAGTCCCAAGGCACGGCGCAGAATTATGTTAAATGGAAGCTTCTGAAATTATTAAATTTTCTTCATGGTACATCCTGTGCTCAAAGGACAACTTATCTATCAAGAAGATATGTCCAGTGATCACACTGAAAAATAAGACTGGTCTAGCAGGAAATTTGAAAATTTTTTAAAAACTGTTCTGTATACTCTGCAGGCCCAGACCCAGCACAGCTCGGCCGGTGAGAGAGCTCCAGGCCTGCCGCACTGGAAAGACATTTCTCATTGATTCCAGGTCCCACCCGCGGCTCCACACCCAGCGCAACTCGGCCTATGAGTGAGGGCTCCAGGCCCGCTGCGCCAGAGGGACCTTTCCCAAACCTTTCTCCGGTTTGGGCCCATGCCCCTGGACCCAGCACAGCTTGGCTGACCCATACCTGGTGAATAAGAACATTCAATAACCTTTTGGGAGCCCAGCAGACCCACCAAAGCCTAACCAAATAAACACCTGAAGTTCACAGATCAAAACTGGAGAAATAGAAGAGCCGCAAGGCCAGCCAACATTTTGGCCCTAGCCTTTCAAGGTCAGTGAAGACTCAGGGCATAGGAGAACCTGTATCGTAACATCATGAAACTCAGTTGTGCCCCAAATTTCCTGAGCAAGGAGATTGTGGAGCCACAGAGGAAAGAGACTGAAGTTCTAAAGTGTGCCTGGGGAGAGGCACATGAAGAGAAAACTTTCTCTCAGGGTCTCACAGAGAGCAAACTGGTCAAGCATTGGCCAATGACTCATCCACATGGATGACACAGACAAAGGATCTACAGAGTAAGGTAAAGGATTACAAGATAAACCCTCAGGGGATTTCACTGACCTCATCAGAAACAAAAGTTACATCTTTTGGTATATAGGTCTTGCTCTATCTCAGTCTTAACCATCCAGCAGAAAAGTATAAAAATGAGGTATACAATGTGGAGCCATAATAAGTTGAGCTGTAAATGGCTATAGTCAACAACTTCATGAGATAACTCACTATTATTGTGGAATGCTGGACTGTGTTGGATTGTGTCGCCGAGTTTAGGCAACTAAATTGGCTTAATGACAATGGAGTGCTCATCTTTGACAGGTCTAGACAATAAAAGGGGGAGTATACAAAGGAAGAATCATGATATGTGTGTATAAACAGTACAGTTAGGATAAATATGCCATGCTTCTGCATAAATCTATGAGAAGCAAGATTTGCACTAATAGTGGTTGGATAAGATATTATGTTGGCTTCTAGTACTATGGACAACCACTAGGAAGATAACAAGGTAGAAAGTATTAATTATTGAATCTGTAATATAACTTAGTTATAAAAAATAAGATAAGTATATAGCTGCACTCAATTCACTGATTAGAGACATCTGCTATAATAATGTCTGTAAGTATAATATCACGTATGCACCTTGTACGGCACCAAAACATTATGAAAAGATTTTGCAATATATTAATTTATCGAATCTGCCCTGTTAATTTCTCTTGAAACTGTCTCATTTCTATTTGTTCTTTAATAATAATAAGAAGAAGAAGAAGAAAAAAAAAAACTCTTCTGTGTGTTTCAATTTAGTGGGTGGAGGGTATGTTGAACATGGTACAGTGTTTGCATTGTAATATTACACAAAACTATGTGATTTGACAGAACTGATATTGCTATAAGAGCATTTATTCAACTAATTAGTGACCAAAAGAATGACAAAGTTTCTTCAAAAGGTATAAAAACCTGATACATACACAGTCCAGTGGGAAAAAAATAATACAGTAGGAATATTGCACAGATACAGCAAACTAGATAATGGTCAGTGTGCTAGCAAATACCTATAATAACAGCACTCTAGTAGGCGTAGGCAGAAGACCTTAAGTTTGAGCCCAGCTTTAGTAACTCATCAAGACCGCATCTCAAGTTTAAAAAAAAATGAAGGGCTGGGGTCTAGTTCAGTGTCAGCTAAGAAACAAATGACGCTCTTCTAAAATAACAACAACAAAAAAAAAAAAATCAAGAAACATTTTTCTCAGTATTTTCAATCTTTGCTTGTTTTCTTGGGGAAAATGTCCTGAAGCCATGAATTCCTTCTCCACTGCCCAGAGGAATCTCCCTCAGAGTCAAAGGGAAGCCTGATACTGAAAAGAAATCAATGAGAGCAGTAAAATATGAGCAATGCCAGCTACTCTCAAGTAATAGAGTAACATGCAATCTGAAGGCAATGTCATGGAGTTCCCACATAATTCAAGGAGATGGTCCTTACAGGACCTTCAGCCCTCATACTTTAGAACCTCTGACCTCCAAGATTGAAATCAGTAGAAAGAATTACATTAATTTCAGTAAAAGGTGTTTCATTTAATTATAATACCAAAAAAAATGGATGCATTGAGTGCAGTCCATTTCAATACACTACAAATTATGTGATCTCACTTTTATACATCCTATCTCTTATAATTAATTAGGCTATAGGTTCAGTACACTGGCTCACACTGGACCCATGTAGCCTTACTCATAACAAGTGACTGCTATAAAGCCAAAGGCTTAGAAGCATGTTCTGTGTATATTTTAATTAATACAAATATTTACTGCATATTTACTATAGGCTAAATACAATGATAGCCTCTACAGTTACAAAAATGGATTCAGAAAGAGTCAGAGACTGGCTCCTTCCTATTCCTGTCATTGACCCACAGCTGTGATCACTGGCAGGAAGAGAGTCAGAGAACAGCTCCTGCTTCCTCCATTGATGGGACCCAGTGATCAGAGATCAGCAGGAACACGACCAACACAATAAGACTCTGGCAGGACTGCACACCATGGACAGGTGGGACTTTTGGCAGAGAAAACCGGGAAGCAACAGAAACAATACACACTAGCAGGTGCTAACTTTTCTTGTGCTTGGGGACAAAGACATGTGGGATAAAAGTTAGCATACAAGGTTTCTCCCTTTTCTTCCTTCCTTTCTATCTTTCTATTTTCTTTTGAAATGGCTGGGGACAACTCCAGCCACAGAAAACTCAACGGATTTCCCAAATCTAGACCCAAAGCCAGCACAAATCCACCTGAAATCTTAGCTAATACATATTCTGGGGTCAGATCTGGACCTGTCACATTAACTGTAGACACTAGAGAAATCCAGCTACTTTTATTTTTCTCTGTGTGATGATTTTCCTCCTGGAAGTTGGCTGGATTAATGTATTTTGCTTTGGTTTTTGTTATGGTTTTTGCTTTTCCCTTTTTCTCTGTTCTGTTTTGTTTTTCTTTCTATATGTTTGCTTTTTCTGTGTGATTATTGTTCTTTCCAGTTTCTCCCTCTTTTTTCATCTCCTTATTCTACTTTCCTTTCTGTCTCATTCACAATTTAGATCTCTAAAATATCTCTTTGTATTATTCTACTCATCCTTTTCTTCTATCAACTATCTCACATAATTTTATGATTCTTTTGTGTGACTAAACATTTTCTCTTCTCTCTCTGGTTCACTTCAATACCTTCTAGGCTTTCAATTCTTCCCCCCCTGTATCCTACAATTATCCAAATTTGGATGATCATCCTATGACCTCCAACCTTGATCCTACTGTATTTAATCTCATCCATACTCTCCATACACACACACACACACACACACACACACACACACACCAGAGTAAAATCACTCCATTAATTGGAAAGCATTTCTTACAAGTTTCTGGTATGAGTTGGATTATATTATATAACTATAGAACTTGCTTCTGTAGTCAAAGATATCAAGGTAATAATTACCCCAGTTTGTCAGTATCCAGGCTGTGCTTCAGTCTATTGTTAATGCTAACTGCATTACTTTAATAATGATGCCACATATACTGTAACATTTTTTCTCCCCTGTAAGACAATACTGCAATTGCCAAGGGTCATACTATCACCATGGTGTAGTACTGAAGCAATAGGTCTTGAGTCAAATAGATATCAACTCCACATTCTTAATATATTGGGAAGGTAGGTTCTCAGGGTAGATATGAACACCCAGAAATACCTATATCTAAAAGACATCCTGAGGAAAACAGATCTCCTAGGAGAGTCATGAAAACAGGAATAAAGATACCAAAATAAGAATTCCACATCAGCACAGAAAACAAAATAAAATAGAAATTAGAAATTACAAAAGGGAGAAGCAAAATTCATACCCAAATGCCCAGCCTGTCTAGGACAAGTCCAGAGCACAAACAGATAGAGGAAATCAGAAGCCAACAGCTGGAATGCTCTGAAATGATAGCAGCAGAAGGGAAAAACAAATGGAAGAAGCCATAGGAAAAAATAATATTTAAGATATAAAAGGAAATGATGATTAAAATGAAGGATATTAAAGCAGAAAGATAAAAAAAGAGAACTTAGGAAAATGATGGGGAAAAATGGCCAATATAGACAAGAAATGGAATTAATGAAACAGATTTGAACAGAAATTCAGGAAATTAAAAACACCATTGAAAGTATATGCAACAGAGTGGATGAAGGTCAGGATAGAATAACAGACCTAGAAGACAGCAATGTAACTAGCAACCAGGAAAAGAAAGACACCTTAAAAATAGCAACAGATCACACAAAATCAATTAAACACCTACAAGATGAAACAAAAACAGAGCAACATAAGACTGAAGTTGGTCAGAAAGCTAGAGACATCACAAAAGCCATTAAAAACTTCATCACAGAAATTTAATGACAGAAAAATAACTGAACATGGACAAAGAGTTTGACAAATAAATAAAACATACAGAACTCCAAATAGCCATGGCCATAATCAGGCTACACCAAATCATCTAATAATAACAATTCTAGAAATTCAACACAAAAACAAAATATTAAAAGCAGCTGGAGAAAAGAAACAAGTAACCTGCACAGGAAAGCCCATAAGAATTACAGAAGATTTTTGAACACAAACCTTCAAATGAAGGAGAGCCTGGAGTGAGGTATGTCAAGCCGTAAAAGCAAACAATCTTCAACCCAGATTGATGCATCCCACAAAACTTGCATCCTTGCAAGATCAGTGGATAAATAAGATACTTCTGCTACATACAACAACTAAAGAAATTTATAACTCCCAAACCAACTTGACAGACTACTCTGAAGGATATATTAGAAAGAGATACCAAAGACTGCAAATGTACAAACACCAATAGAAAGAAGCCACCAAGCAGGGCAAGGAATTAAACAGGAGAGAGACAAGGAACTAACAACAGAAAAATAACATTAAAAAGATAAGGCAATACATATCAGTTATCACATCAACATAAAAGATCTTAGTTCACCAATCAAAAGAAATAGCCTGACAGAATGGATTAAGAAACAAAATCAAACAATATGCTGCATTCAAAATACACATTTAAGTCAAAAAGAATTCATAAACTAAATATCAAAGAATAAAAAATAATTTTCCATGTCACAGAGGCCTAGCTCCCCCTCCAAAAAAATAGCTATTCTATTAGCAGGCAATAGAAACTTTAATACAAAAGTGATCAAATGGGCTGAGGATTTATCTGAGTGGTAGACTACTTGCCTAGCAAGCTAGAAGCCTTGGGTTTGGTCTTTAGCACTGAAAACAAAAGCTAAACTTCAAAAGTGACAAAGAAGGTCACTACATACTTGTTGAGGGAAAACTTCAAGAAGAAATAACAATCATAAATGTATATGCACCAAACTGGTACACTCAACTACATAAAACAAATGTTAGGAGACATGAAAAAACAAATAAGCACGAACACAATTGTACTGGAGGACCATAATACTCCACTCTTACAAACAGATTCACTAGACAAAAAAATCAAGAAACATCAAAATTAAAACCAAGCCAGTAAACAAATAGACTTGATAGATGTCAACAGAGTATTCTACCCCAAAACATCAGAACCCACATTCTCCTAAGCTGCACATAGAACATTCCCTATAATAGATATTAGTCCACAAAACATGTTTATGTAATGTAGGTACTTGAAAAAATCCCACACATAAAATCTGATCATAGCAATGAAACTTGAAATCCATGACAAAAGACATCACAAAACTACACAAAACATGGAAATTAAACAACACACTTCTGAAAACCAATGGGTCACACAGGAAAGTAAAAATGAATCTAAACAGCATATTACAATTAAATGATAATACCCATACTACATACCAAAACATATGGGATGCAATAAAAGCAGTCCTATAAGGGAAATTCATAGTGATGAACTCTCACATCAGGAAAACAGAACAAGTTCAAATAAACAACCTAATGTTAAAACTCAAACTTCTAAAAAAAGAACATATCAAGCCCAAAGCTCATAAGAAGGAGGAAGAGATAATGATAAGAGCAGAAATTGATGCAATACAGCCTAAGAAAACAATACAAAGACAATGAATTGAAAAGCTGGTTCTGTGAAAGAATAAATAAAATTGATAATCCATTTGCCAACCTCATGAAAAAGAGGAAAGAAGCATCACAAATTTAAGCAATTAGGAATGAAAACAGAGAAATCACAACAGATCCTACAGATATGCAGAAGATCATCACCTACTACAAGAACTTATATGCTAATAAGGTGGAAAACAGCCCACTCCGACTCTGGCCCTACAGTCCTGGCAGAAGGTACAGGAGTGCTGAGGCAGAACAGGCCGGGCACCAAGGCACAGGATTTCTATAATTGGCCTGATGAATCATTTGATGAAATGGACAGTACACTTGCTGTTCAGCAGTATATCCAACAGAACATAAGGGCAGCTTGCTCCAATATTGACAGAATCTTCGAACCGCCTAAAGGCCAAGATGAAGGTGTGTGGAAGTATGAGCACCTCAGGCAGTTCTGCCTTGAGCTAAGTGGACTTGCTGTTAAACTTCAGAGTGAATGCCATCCAGATACCTGTACTCAGATGACAGCAAATGAACAGTGGATTTTTCTTTGTGCCACTCATAAAACTCAAAAAGAGTGCCCTGCCATCAACTATACCAGACACATGCTTGACGGCGCTGCCTGCCTGCTCAACAGCAACAAATACTTTCCCAGCAGGGTTAGTATAAAAGAATCATCCATAGCAAAACTAGGATCTGTATGTCGTAGGATTTACAGAATATTTTCACATGCTTATTTTCATCACCGGCAGATATTTGATGAAAATGAAATGAAACATTTCTATGTCATCAGTTTACTAAATTTGATGTCCAAGGATAACTTGATTGTACCAATTTTAGAAGAGGAAGTTCAGAACTCAGTTTCCGGGGAGAGTGAGGCATGAAGGGAATGGGAGAGCTGTACTGCTCACATAATTAACATTAATTATGTTCTGTACATACATCATTTTAGACACATCAATCATGTATCCACAGTCCAGCTTCTTTGTTTAGGGTAGGGTTTGTATGCTGTGCTACCTTTTAATGGGAAATACTTAAGTTATTCATGAGCTGTATATTCACTGGTGTGGCACTTATGGTTTTTAAATAAGATTAGTATTATCTGCTTATAATGCCCGTTAATAAAAGAATTTACAGTTTGATAAAATTTCTGCTAAACAATCATTGGATCACAGTCCTCATTAAACAAACCTATCTGCAAAAAAGATGAGTGAAATCAAGATTTTGCACAAGCCATTTACTAAAGTGATAAGTTTTTCCTGCAAGCTTAGATATATCACAAAGTTTGGTAGTATATAGTTCACCTTAACTGTTAACTTTTCCAGAATGAGATAAGGTGTTTTAAAAATTCTGTGGATGGTTTTTGAAATGCATATAAATATACCCAAATATGAATGCAGATGAGACATTAGTAATACTTAAGTCTCCTTCCTCTGCCCTGGGAAATGTGTTCCAGGCCTGCACACTTGAAAAGATGCCCCTCCTCACAGCAGTCGATTGCCAAACTGTTGGTCCCTTCTCTTCCTCCTCCCTTCCCCAGACTTCTTCAGTGACAGTGTCTCACCAGGCTGAGTTAGGGATGCTTATTCCTATTTATATTGTATAATTGCTTACCAACTATACCTCATGCTCACAGTTGTACAATACTGCAGGAAAGCTGTATTGACATGGGCTCACACATCTGTTTTGGGAAGCTGTTCTGAGTGTTTAGAGAACAGTGCTTATCGTAGTTTTACTCTTCTGTTATAATATTCTTCTTTTCATCTAACTCGAGCAGCATTAAATGGAGATGAAGAAATAATGTAGTATTTATTTCATGCTTGAATTGTGCTCCTGTATGAGGCTATTTACAATAATTGACAGGTTTCAATGGTGTTGGTGAATGTTCATACATTTTTGGACTTTGTTATAATTCAGTGTCTTGAGAAGAATTCAAGTAAATCAATCTAAAAATCTGTTGGATGAAGCTTGCCTGAAGGGCACTAGAGGTCTTTTCTGCAAACTGGTCTTCATGAGGCACGAAGATGGGATAAAAATTGTACACATAGGGAAGAAAATATTCAAAGCCATCTCTTGACCAGATTTAACCAGCAAATGGAGCGCTTCCTTTCCACTGTAAAGCTTGTGTTGATGTGAAGATGGAAGTGTGTTCTTTCCACCATTTGTGGGATCTCTGAGCATGAGTGGGGGGCCCTGGCTGTCCCTCAGGAGCACTGCAGCACGAGGGTGCCAGGTTGTGTGTCATATTGCCACTTCCAGGTGTGTCTTGAGTCCCATCCTGACCCCCTTGCCCTGCTCAATTGAGGAATGGGGTGCCGGGAGCTGGCCAAGGTGCTGAAGCACAGTTTCAATATATAGCTGGGAATTAATGGGAAAATAAAATGAGACATCTTTCCTTACCCAAAAAAAAAAAAAAAAAAAAAAAAAAAACAGATGGAAAAAAGAAAAAATGAACAGGTTCCTAGACACAATCAAATTACCAAAACTAAATCAAGGAGATATAATAATTCTACATAAACTGATACCAGCCAGTGAAATTGAAAATGTAATTAAGAATCTACCAACCAAAAGAGCCCAGATCCTGATAGTTCACTGTTGAATTTTACAAGAAATTACAGAATTAATGCCACTGATGATCAAATTCTTTAAGGATATTGAAAGAGAAGTGACACTTTAAAAATAATTTCTGGAAGCAAGTATTACCCTGATTCCAAAACAAGAACCTAACCAAGAAAAAAATCTACAGGCCAATCTCCTTAATGAACACAGATGCAAAAATTCTCAGTAAGACACTGGAAAACAAAATGCAGCAAATCATCAAGAATATTATACAATTTAATCAAGTAAGGTTCACCCCAGGGATACAGGGATGGTTCAGTATATGCAAATCTATAAATGCAATACATCATATCAACAGAACCAAAGACAAAAATCACATGATCATCTTAATAGATGCAAAAAACATTACACAAGATTTTTAAGGCAATGGTGCTATGAATCTCCATCAGGCTTTTTAAACTAGCAGTTGATTGGCAGGATTCTCACCTTTTCTAACTACATATGCTGATACCTGTGAACTAAGCAACTGCACCAAGGATAGGAATGTGTAATACTAGGGCCATGCTTGGAATGCCTGTCATTATGGTTTTCTAAATGCATGCTGCTTATAATGTTCTATCAATTATTGCTATACTCTCTGTCAAGTAAGTGTTTTTTTTTTTAAAAAAGATAAAAGAAAACAAGAGACAAGAAAAAATATAAGATTGTCCTGCTATAATGTTGTATATAGTTAGATTTCAAAATTTCTGTGTAAAAATGTGTAATTTTTTTTAATTTTTTCACATTCAATAGGGATTTAAAGTTTAGCATATCAACAATTGTTGGAAAATACCTGTTCCATGTTACGTCTAAGGTGCTTGATATTCAGAGAGATAGTGATGTTAAGTTCAATATGTTGTACGGTACTAATATCATTAAGCTTCTCTTCTGCAGGGTTAACAACTTAAGTTTGCAAACCAAATAATTAGAGAAAAAGAAGAACTACAAGGATAGCCAACATTTTGGCCCTATCCCTTAAGGATCAGTGAGGACTCAGGACATAAGAGAACCTCTACTATAACATCCTGTAACCCAAATTTTCTGTTCAAGAAAATTATGGGGCCACAGAGGAAAGTGATTGACGATGTAGACTGTGCCTAAGGAGACTCACCTAGAGAGAAAACATTCCTCAGGCTTTCACAGAGAGCAAATTGGTCAAGCAATGGCCATGACTCATCCACATGGATGACACTGACAAAAGATCTACAAACTGCTATGCAGGATTTCAGGGTAATTCTTGAGGGGTCCGACTGACCTTGTCACATACAAAACTTATATTTTTTCTTATATAGGTCTTACTTTATCTTGGTCTTAATCATCCAGCAGAAAAGTATAAAAACGAGGTATAAAAGGTAAGTCATCTTAATATGCTGAGCTGTAAAAGGTTCAAGTCAACAACTTCTGACATTGTCAGTCCTACAGATAACTTGCTACTATTATGGTCTACTGGACTATACTGGATTATTTTGTTGAATTCATGCAGTGACAATATTTGAATGGCAATGGAATACCCATCTGTGATAAAACAAAGCCAAAAAGGGGGATATAAATGAAGGACCATTTTTTAGTGAAAAACATATATTTGTATATACAGATTGGTTAGATTAGATATACATCTACTTTCTCTTAGTTCAGTGAGAAGATTTATACTAATAGTGTTTAGACAAGATATCATGTCTGTATTTTGTACTATGAATAACTACTATGAAGACAATGATATGCAATGTATTGATTATTGTAACTGTCCTATTAACCTGTTTTGAAACTGTCTCACTGCTATTTCTTTCAATAAATTTTTTTTTAAATTGACAAAGTCCAACACCCATTCATGATTTAAAAAAAAAAAAACCCTACAGAAGATTGGAATAGATGGTCTCTATCTCAATTTGTAAAAGTCACCTATGAAAAAACAAGAGCTAACATCATAATAAATAATCAAAACCTGAAAGCTTTCACTTTAAAATCAAGAACAAGACAAGTATGACTACTAACAGCACTCCTGCTCAGCATAGTTCTGGAAACATGAGCCAGAGAAATTAGACAAGAAAGAGAAATAGGGGTCAGTGAGACAGCTCAGTAGACTAAGTTGCCTGCTTAGGCAAGCACAGGGACAAGAGTTAGATCTCTGGTATCAGGTGCCACACCAGCCCTGCCCCTGGGCACAATGAGCCAAGACCAAGACCAGGTGTGGTGGTGCACCACAGTAATCCCAAAACTGGAGAGGCTGCAAACAGGAGGTTCAGTTCAAGTCAGAGCTTTGTAGTGAGATCCTATACCACATACATTTTTAAAAGGAAGAAAGGAAGGAAGGAAAAGAAAGAAAGAAAGAAAGAAAGAAAGAAAGAAAGAAAGAAAGAAAAGAAAAGAAAAGAAAAGAAAAGAAAAGAAAAGAAAAGAAAAGAAAAGAAAAGAAAAGAAAAGAAAAGAAGGAAGGAAATAAGGAAGGGAAGAAATGAAATTGTCATTAAGACTCCAAAAACTCCAAAAGACTTGCAAAGTTAGTAACCAAATTCAGTAACATAGCAAGATATAAAGTAAACACTCAAAAATCAGTAACATTTCTGTACACAAACAACAAACACACCAAGAGAGAAATTAGCAAAACTACACCTTTCAGAATAACATCCCAAAAAAATCAATCTAATGAAAGAAGTAAAAGATCTATGCATTGAAAATTACAGTACTCTGAAAAAGGAGATTGAGTAAGGTATCAGAAAATGAAATTATATTTCTAGGATTGGAGGTCCTATTTGACCCAGTTATTCCTCTTCTGGGTATCTTCATAGAAGAATTTAAAACATCATACCATAGTGATATACATACACCCATGTTTATAGAAGCACAATTTGTAATAGCTAAATCTTGGAAACAATCCAAATGCCTATCAACTGAGGAATGGTTTTTAAAAAAAGATTATATTTATATATTCATATAGGTAACTGGATGCAACACAACACCATGCTCATAAGTGAATTAGGCTCACATTTGTAACCATTGTATTGTCTCACTGGTATGAGAATCTAAAGGGGTAAATAATGTACAATAGATATTGTGAATGGGGAATAAATTACTCAAAAGAAAAGAAAAAATGTGATGGGAGAAAGGAGAAACAAAGGAAAAGGATATATATATAGCTATCAGTCTACCTATATCTTCTCTCAGTTCATTAAAAAGTTTATGTGTAAAATGTATATTTTAGGATACATTTTTAGCCTTTATCTTGTACTCTGAGCAACTGCAATTATAACAAAATACACGTATTCATTGTTGCTATACTCTTAGCAGCCTGTTTTGAAACTTTTATTTTAATTTTTCTGCTTAAAGTTTTAAAAATTGACAAACTACTATGCTTTTTTTTTTTATAAAGAAAACTGTTATTCTACCAAGAAAAAATTGCTGATGTTATATATGTCATATGTACTAAATACTCTAATGGACAGACTGGACTCCCAGAAAGATGGCAGAGTGGTGAAGTGCAGAGAAATAACTTCTCTGAGATTTGTTGTTCAAATGCTGGAACATAGCAATGTGAAGAAGAAAAGAAGAGTGAAGTAGATTCCTGTGAGGAACCTGAAGAGAGAACTAAAGCCCATGGAGAGAGATTCCAATGAAGAATGAAGTGGCAAACACTTTCTCTCTGAGCACTGACTCACTGTGTGGGAGGAGCAGATCAAACCTACAGATTCAAGGTGATTTCTGAGACCTCAAAGGCCTTAATGGAGAAACACACCAATCTAATGGAACATGAAACTGAACCCATGAGACCACTGTGACTGGTAAGTTATTCAAGTTTAGACATCACACAGGTCAAGGTGATTAGCCAGTAGCCATCTTGAAGAGGTGACAACCAAGCTCAGAACTTAGAACAGCTGCAAGCTAATTCCATCAAGCATCTGACAGTGTTAGGGTAAGACCCGCTGGGATCAAGTCAACAAGAGGTCAAGGAGCTGAATTCAAACTGGCAGAAAGCCTGCAGATTGTGGTAAACTGAACAAATTGAATTTCAGCCTCATGGCCAGAAGCCAGACTGAATTTAAGTGGAACTAAAGGTGCAGGCTTGCTGGAATTATCCACTACTCTGCCATAAATCTATGGATGGCTTGCTGGGATTAATCAAATTGGACCTAGACTCCACCCACTTTGTCTACCAGTGACAGCAGAAAGAAGCCTTGAATGAGACATGTTTTCTTTTTTGTTTTTCTCAATTGTTTTTTATTATATTGAATGTGAACATTGTTTCTAGTTTTTGTTGTTTTGTAATATTCTAGTTTTTACTGTTTTTTCTTTCCTTCTGTCATTTTCACATTTCCCATTTTGTGTAATCTTCCTTCATCTATAAGCCTTACTTCTAATCTCTTCTATTTCTCTACTTTTCTCTGTAAGCATTTCTAAATTTCCTCACCTGAGGGAAAAACTGCCATACTGAGGGTTTATTTACTGTATATAATTTTTATGTTTTGTTATATAACCAATATATAGTTCACATGGTGTCATTGTGGATAATTGGGTCAAGTCAAAGATTCTAGAAGTTTAACTAAATAACTCAGCAGCTCTACATTAGTTTGGACATAAACTTTGAGCTAAATAAGCCTTTTGTTCCTTACTTCTGGGAATCGGGTATTTTGCCCCAGCAAGGAGAGAAAAATAACCAAGATGGAATTTTGTACTGATAGTGGAGTCATTTGTGTGACTGTACTTGATCATATGTGTTGCGCGCAACCTCGGCCGGCAAGGAAGACGCGACAACCAGCTCTTCTTTCCGCGGTTTATTCAGGACCCCTATACAATCTACTTCCCCTGCTAGCTAGCTTTCTTGCTTCCTCCTTCTAGTCTCCCATCTTAGTCTAACATAGGGGAAACCCGCTAGTGGCTTTGAACCAGTGGGCGTCCAACCCCGGAGTGCCACGTGGGCACAGCTGATAGGTCCAGGTACACGGAAGCAACGCCCAAGTCCTAGCCTTAGCCAAACGAGAAGTTGTTTGCTACGGAGACCATCCACCCCCAGGTGGGGGTGGAAGGCGGAAGCCAGCGCCGCCTTTAAGGTGCGGCTGTGCCTTTAAGGTGAGAGCACTCACCCCCAGGCGGGGGTGGAAGGCAGAAGCCAGCATCACCTTCCAGGCGCAGCTATTCGGCTCCCTACAGTTCCCCCTTTTTGTTTATAGCAACAGGCAAGAACAGAGGCCTGATCCCTGTTGTGCAAGGACAGAGGCGGACTCTTGCCCAGGTACATTGCACCCAGGGGGTGTCAGCGCTGTCCGATGCCCCTTTTCACAGGGGTGGGATGGAAGGCATCGAACCCACATGCAATCAGGCATGCTCTCCATGGATTCCGGTTGCGCACTCCGGTTTCCACGTGCAGTGCTTTGCCTCGCACCCTGTGCCGGTAAACTATTTGTGTAAGGTGGCCAGCCATACACTAGGGGACTGTCTAGTCTCAAAGGCTATAAAGGCTTGAACTATCATGGCTGTACCGCGACGCTGAAGAAACCTAACACAGCATATGCACCACAGGCAAACCAAGGATATCAGCACCATCAGGCCAGCCAGAGCTTCCATTCCTGCCCACTCTTTCAGGTGATTCATGGCGATGGAGAACCATGAAACCAGTCCCTCTATTAATAGTTCACAGTCATGATGGTCACTCTCAGCTGTTCCATTAAGCCATCAAATTCCCCAGTCCAATTGTCGGGCATTATGGCGAACCGACACTGGTCTTGGAAACACCGACAGGATTCCCCATCTCAGCTCTGATGTCCCCTGTTGTAGCATCAGGAACATCGTGAGGATCAGTAGCAGCACTTTCTTCTTCATTGGTGGTGTCCTTCTTTTCATATTGGGCCTTTCTAGTCAGGCGTTCAGGTACCCACACTGGATCTCGCTGGTCCTGAGGGAAAACACAAACAGCCCCTCGTGCCCAAGTTAGCACGGGGTCAGGCCCTCGCCAGAGGCCTGTCAAAATGTCTTTTCATTTCACCATGCCTTTGCAGGCACCGCCAGGCTCATAATGCCTGTCAGCTGCAGAACGCCCTTGAGCGTCCAAATTTAAAAAATTGATGGTGAATAATGCTAGAGAAAGTCTCTCCTTTGGGGTACAGCTGTAGCCAACTCCCCCTTTTTGTTTTTGTAAGCACTCCTTAAGAGTGCGGTGGGCACGTTCTACGATGCCCTGTCCTTGTGGATTATATGATAGACCATGCACAAGCTGCACCTCCATTTGGTGGCTGAAAGAGGTGACCTGTTGGCCAGTATAGGCTGGTCCATTGTCAGTCTTGAGTTGTAATGGTTTCCCCCAAGCCGCCCAGGCTTCTAGGCAATGAGCGATAACATTGCGTGCCTTTTCACCAGGCAGGGCTGTGGCATGCATGATCCCTGAACAGGTATCCACTGACA